>VZRI01009845.1:137135-190132 GCA_013397515.1 Upupa epops
AGCTGCTCTCCTTCCTTCATCATCTTCGTTGCTCTACGCTGGACACCCTCCAGCAGCTCTGTGTCCTTCTTGAACTGAGGGGCCCAAAACTGGACACAACACTCCAGATGTGGTCTCACTGGTGCAGAGTAGAGGGGCAGAACAACCTCTCTTGATTGCTAACCAGTCCCTTATGTAAGGATTGTAAAAATTATTTTATTTTACCTAATTTGCATGCCTTGGAGAAAGAAAGGTCACCCTGCACAGTAGCTGGCCTGATCCACTGGATATTTCCAAGCATAGTCCATTTCTTCAAGCCATAAATTAAAGCAGCACCTTCCTTCCACCTGTTCCTGGTGACTGTTCAAGTATTAAAAATAACACTTTTTTTTTAAAAAAATGCCACATGAATCGTCACACCAGATTTTTTTCCTAGCTTCATGCAATTGATGGCATTGCCAGAGGTCAAAGGTTTTACATGTTTTCCCTGCAGTCATTTGTCTTCTTAATTTATTATGAAGCTGGGGATACTTTATAGGAATGGGTAACAAATGTTTCCGCACTCCTGCCTAAACAATTCCCCTGTACCAGGAGAACAGACTAGGCTTGGGAATAAGATGGGTGGGGAAGAATTGATTACCAAGAAGTTATTCAAAATGAAGTACTACATATGTCAGATATATTTTCAGCTACTGTAGGGCCTGAGCATAACACTAAAAGCTAGGGCAGGAGCAGCAGGAGGGTGTGATAATCCTGCATTTCATGCAGGGACTGTTGTGTGTCTCCCACTTCTGTGAGTGCCTCCCCATTTTCCTCTAACCTTTGTATTTCAAGTCCCTTCTGAACCTCCCTTTTACCTCCTTCTTTTCATCCTGTCCAAACTCCATTTCCATCACTGCATCTTCCAGCTGACTTGTTGGAGCTTCCTGGCTACGTCACCCCTGAAAAATTAATTTCTTTCCTCCTCCATCTTAAGAATTCACAGTGTCACAGTAGACCAGGCTGAAGAGACCTCAAAGATCATTCAATCCAACCTTTTAAGCTAAAAGAAAATCCAGTTTAAATGAGCTGGCCAAGTCCCTGGTTAAGCTTAGCCTTAAAACTGTCTAAAGTTGTGGAATTAACCACTTCCCTGGGAAACAACCCAGTTGTTTCAGCATCATGGCAGGGCTTCTAGTCTTTTGATCATCCTTGTGGCCCTTCTCTAGATCCTGTCCATCCTGTCTGCATCTTTGGTTTGGTTTTTTTTGAGGAGTAAATCTGTAAAATTCCTTCTTGGAATGATTGCTATAGCATACTTCATTAAAAGAGAGACACATGCTCATTAGAAAGGATAAATATATGAGCAATAAGGAAAATAATCGTTAGCTTAAAGCTATATATGTTAATGACTTAGTCACTGCAGTGCTGCTGCCTTAACTCCAGGATCTTCCCTCAGCATCTGAATCACAGAATCATTAGGGATCGGAAGGGACCTCAAAAGATCATCTAGTCCAATCCCCCTGCTAGCAGGATCACCTAGACCAAGTCACAGAACAGAACATTATGGATTGGAAGTGACCTGGAAAGATCATCCAGTCCAGTCCCCCTACCAAAGCAGGATCACCCAGAACAAGTCCAGACCAAAGGTTGGAAGGGACCATAGGATCATCCAATTCCAACCCCTCTGCCATGGGCAGGGACACCCTACCCTAGATCAAGCAGGCCAAAGCCTCATCCAGCCCAGCCTTAAACACCTCCAGGGATGGGGACCCAACCACCTCCCTGGGCAACCCAGTCCAGGCTCTTACCACTCTCACAGTGAAGAACTTCCTCCTCACATCAAGTCTCAATCTCTCCATCTCCAGCTTTGCTCCATTCCCCCTAGTCCTGTCGCTACCTGAGGTCCCAAAAAGCCCTCCCCAGCTTTTTTGTAGCCCCCTTCAGATACTGAAAGGCCACAATAAGGTCACTTCAGAGCCTCCTCCAGACTGAACAACCCTAACTCTCTCAGTCTGGCCTCATAGGAGAGGTGCTCCAGCTCTCTTCATCCTCGTGGCCCTCCTCTGGACTCACTCCAGCACGTTCACATCCTTCTTGTAGTAAGAGCTCCAGAATTGGGCACAGTACTCCAGGTGGGGTCTCACCAGAGCAGAGAATAGGGGAAGAATGACCTCCCTCTCCACCTGCTGGCCAGACTTCTCTTGATGCAGCTCAGCAGCTTTGAGTCAGATGCAGATATATGAAGTACAAAAAAGCATCTAGAGAAAAACACAACACTAAGCTACAAGCCAATGGTGAGGATGGGTGTAAAGGAACATCTTTTCTGTGCCACAGCAAGCTATTCTCTCAAGGATAGGATCCCTTCTCTGCACAGTGGCACCTCTTTCTTACTCCCCCTGTATGAAACAAATACATTTCCAGGGTCAGTCTTGTAAAGAGCCTTTCAGCTGGGCAGGGGAAGGAACTGTTGGGAGCTTTGCATATGATGCTTTGCACAAGGCACAGTGTAATAAAACTTGCCCAGGCTATGCTGACATAGTTCCGCAAGGTAATGCTGGTCTGACTAGAAGGCCTGAAAATGTTCCCATTTCCAGAGAAGTCTGTAATCTGGTAGTTACATTAGGAAGTATAGATTTTCTTGCATACAAGACTTCAGCCAGGAAAGAATTGTTTTCTCCCCTTGTTCTTTCATTCATACACTAGGTTATTCCCTCCTCTATTATTAAGCTAACATCCTTGCCCTGCTTCATCCCACCAAATCCTCGTTCCATTCTAAACCTAAGATAAAACTGTTTCTTCAACATCCTTAACAGCCTTTAATCTATTATTTATTATTAAACCACATAATTGTATTATTTATAACTTTTCTTGTACAGTATCTGGGGACGCATTTATATGAAATGCTACTCAAACCAAAATCGTATTGCACTAAAGAACATTCTCATTTATTTTTTAATAATTATTTGTTCTTGCCTTGATTTAGTGAGTCACTAAGGCATCTTATTCTCGGTGATTTAGGGGATGCTGTGAAGTTAAAACTCATAAACTCAGATCCTCAGCTAATGTAATCGGCAAAGTTCCAAGCAATCAATGGCAGTCTGCCAATTCTCACTAGTTCTGTTCTACAGGAGTTTTTAAAAGTCTCTCCTCATCTCTGTTTTAAATGACACTTTGGATGCCAAATAATTTCTTTGAATCTACGTTACCTGTCACAATATAGTTTATCTTTTACATTCCGTGTAACTTAGACAGGTAAATCAGACTGGTTGAATTCTAAAGGCCTTCCAGTTCTGCCTCTGATAAAATACTACAATTTTGGAATGTTTTCACCGCTAACTCAGTGCGGAAATGTAATAAAATTGAAGCTATACGTTATGCAAGTTTTATGGAAATGCTTTTATCAGATCGCAGTCATTGAGAACTTCCTTATGAATATAACATCACACGGATCATTCTCAAACACTATGAGAGGAATATCACATTTTATATACATACATAAGTATCTATGAAAACCTAAACCTTTGAGGGAAGAAAGCATCGAGACACCTGAGTCGGGAAGATTCTGCAAAGTGGCCTAACTTGCGCACACAAAGAGAGACACCTGGGGTGACAAGCACAGTCAGAAAGCCCTTCTGTCTATGAAAAACAATGCTTTTCAAGCACTTTTGACTTTTCTTAATTCATATTGACAGCAAATTGCTGCTAGTAGGAATGGAAGAACAGGAACTAACTAAGCGAGGTGAAGTACAGCTTTGCATCTTGAAAAGATCCATAGCTATTTCAGCTGAACTCTGCGTATCTCTCACTCCAGTATTAATCCTTCACCTTCATTTATAACCTCTCTACTTATAGTTTCAGGTGATATTGCTTCATCAGCACCCATGAATCCCAAAGAAACAATTTACTTCAGGTACAGAACACGCGCATTGGATAGAGATAGTAAAAACTCCTCACAGATTTGCTTCTTGGCCAGCATTATTTTCAAACTTTTTACTGAGGTATCACAGTCAAGTATAATGAGAGTTGGTGTTTCAATTTAATATAAGGCAGGAAAGGAACTAAATTGCACCATATATCTTCAGACTAACATCAATACAAAAAAAATCCGAGGGCCTTTTGCTTCGTAGGCGTATTCCTGCCTTGAATTGTTATTATTTTTGCTATAGAAGTGGAAATTGAATTTTTAAAATGTTTTGACAGTTTTCACACATTTCTTTTGGCGCTTGCTTTTTAAAAAAAGATTCAGTTTTTCCGTTGGAAATAGTATCAATAGTGCGTTTTGTTTTGTTGATTTGTGAGGAAGGGTGGATGCTGGTGGTATTGTGACAAGCTTTTTTTTAATTGGTTTAGCATCAGGTGTAAAAATTGAGGAAAAAAAAAACCCTCAGCAGGTCATTTTTCAGATTAGAAAAATTAGATGGCAGAAAACACCTGCAGCCAGTATTTTCTTTTGGTCTGACAAATTCTGCGGCAAAGAAAATAGTATTTTAAGTTTTCATATTCTACTTTCTACCATACTAGTGCATTTGAGAATGTTATTAAACTTAAGATTCTGGGTAATCATAATTACAAAGAAAGTGAGTGAATCACTAACATGGTCAATTTCAGGACCTAGTGGGTATTAATGGCTGAGGCATCACCCCAGGGTTTCTTTATAGTAGAAGAANAATACTGAATGCAACCTCGGTGAAGTTATTTTAAAGGTGAGAGATCACAAGGGTCAGCCTGTCTTTTTCAATAGCTGTCACCCAAGGAGGACTCTTTTCTGTTCTCTGTTGAATCCTAATTTGTGAATTCCTGAATCCAGCTCTAGAATCCAGCCCTCACATCTGGATCACTGTGCTGCTGAGACCAGTCTGGGACATTGAAAAAGAGAGCCTGACCCTTGTGATCCCTCNCACACACTTCATCTAATCAAAAGCAGAGCTCTAACATGGATCTAAAATTTCCAGTCACTATAAGAGAGCCTGGGGTGACTATCTCAGTTGTTAACATCTAAGAGTAAATATCTAGGGCACGATACAGTTCAAGATTAAAACATTTATATTTAGTTGTCTACATTAAAGTGTCTACAAAGACATATGGGCTGTCAAGGCTTCTACTGTAGACAATGGAGATCTAGTAAATGCAGCGAATGGATTCAAGAGAGCAAGCCAAGCAGTTATACAGTGTTCAATTAAGGATCAGTTTTAGGGTGAGCCTAACTGTTCTGCAACCTCTACCAGCTAAATTTTACTGTTTGATATGGAGCTCTCGTGGGTTGAGGCTGGGCCAGCCACTAGGCAAGTGACAGATGCTCTCTCTTGCTTTCTACTCAAAGGGAAGGGGAAAGGGAATAATGGACAGAGAGTTATAGATTGGAAAAGAAAATTATGACAGATTTAATGAAAATAATAACAACAATTTTAATATATATATATAAAATATAAAATATAATACTGAATGCAACCTCGGTGAAGTTATTTTAAAGGTGAGAGATCACAAGGGTCAGCCTGTCTTTTTCAATAGCTGTCACCCAAGGAGGACTCTTTTCTGTTCTCTGTTGAATCCTAATTTGTGAATTCCTGAATCCAGCTCTAGAATCCAGCCCCCACATCTGGATCACTGTGCTGCTGAGACCAGTCTGGGACATTGAAAAAGAGAGCCTGACCCTTGTGACCCCCCCGCTTTATATCACATATGACATATATGGGATGGAATACCCTGTTGGCCAGTACAAGGTCAGCTGTTCTGTCCATGTCTCCCTGTAAAAACAGCCTCTCACTAACTGCATCCCTGCTGTGGCATGCAAGATTCAGCAGTGACCCTGATCTTCACAAGAGCAAGTACAAGCAAGAGCCTTTGTGCATCCCAATCCTTGTTAGTAACTACAGACATCAAGTGTTCTCACTGGTAGAAGCAGACATAGTCTGCGAGAATATGCTGTTAACTGCAGCAAGGGCATTTCTTGGAAGAGACAGCTGAAAAGTAAAACCACTGAACAGAATTAATTCTATTCTAACTCAATCTGGGACAGAAGCCTAGTTAACTAACCTACCATTATCACAATGGTACTTACATATGCATTACTTTGTCTCAGGCTGAATCTTGCCTCTTTGAACAATGCTCAGATGCCTCAAGAAGGATGTTTGATGCCATTAAAGCACCTTTGAATATATGCATTGCTCCTGATGAGCTGCAAGATGCAACTCAGGATCTCTGGAGACCTTTAGCTTCTCAAGTGACAGTAGACACCTGTGTTGAGGCAAACTCACTGGGTGGTTCACACTTCATCACGTGCTGAATTACTGTGCATTGTTGATCCCAATACATTGTTGGATAAGGAGAGTAGTAAAGAATGAGAGTCTCACTTCTGAACTAACAATGTATGTCTTTCTTACTAAGAAACCTGAGCCGTAGTTATAGAATGTTATGGGTTGGGAGGGACCTCTAGAGAGCACTGAGTCCAACCACTCTGCCAGAGTAGGATCCCCTAGGACAGGTCACGCTGGGCTGCATCCAGGAGGGCTCTGAAATTCTATAGAGCAGAAGACTCCACAGCCTCTCTGGGCAGCCTGTGCCAGTGCTCTGTGTCAGGGCCTGTGTCACCCTCACAGTAAGATGTCTCCTCATGTTGAGGTGGATCCTTCTACATTCAAGTTTATCTCCATTATTCCTTGTCCTATTACTGTGCCCCACAGAAAAGAGATTGGCTCCTTCCTGTTGATCCCCACCCGTCAGATATTTACAGGCATCAGTGAGATCCATCTCAGTCTTCCCCAGACTGAACAGCCTCAGTTCTCTTACCTTTTCCTCATAGGGTAGATGCTCAAGTCCCTTCATCATCCTCATAGTGGTCCATTGGACACTCTCATCTCTCTTGAACTGGAAATATCCCAAACTCTTTTGAACTGGAGATCCCAGAACTGGACACAGTACTCCAGACCGGGTCTCATTAGGGCAGAGTCAGGGGTGGGAAGAACTTTCCTAGACCTGCTAGACACACTTTTCTTGATGCAGCCCAGGATGCCATTGGCCTTCATGGCCACCAGGGCACATTATTGTCCCGTGGAGAACTGACTGTCCACCAGTACTCCAAGGTCTTTTTCCATGGAGCTGCTTTCCAGCAGGATAACCACTAACCTATCCTGGTGCCTGGTGTTATTCCTCCCTAGGTGCAGGTCTCTACACTTGTCCTTATTGAACATCATAATGTTCTGTCTAGACAAGGCTATGGAAAGCACAAGCGACTCCACAATTATAACAATATTTTATATGTATATATGTATTTTCATCAACGTACATTTTTTTCCAGCAGCCAAGTCTGTGCACTCTGTATACAGAAGACTGAAAGAATGGATGAATGGCTGCAAATGAGAGCTGTGTGAGGCAGCCACATGCACAAACCTCAGCATATCAAAGTGGTTTCTTTCCTGATGTGTATCACACCGTATTATTTTTGTATTTGAGATGGGTTTATATCTTATCAACCAAGTCAAACATATTTTATCTCTTCTGCCTCTAGAGAGGCAGTTAATTATCATCTCTAGGAAATAATATTGGAAAAATCAAGTAAAAGTTTGCACTGCTAGTGTATTCCAAACTTTGATATTTAAAATCCACAGTACATTAACACAGAGTCAGTTATTATGTGGCAGAAGCAAAATGTCCAGTTGCTTTGACAGGAGCATTTCAGGAGGCTCTGTTTCTGCTTTTTCCCCGAGTGATGAACAAACACTAACAGATTTAAAGGGATTTTTTTTTGATCACTAGACTGATTTCTAGAATAATTGTAATTAATATAAAGCATAACCAAAGTTATTGAGAAGCTTACAACTGAGCATTCTGATGGCGTCTAAAGCTGTGATCCATCAAAATTACTTTAATTTAATACAGAGGTGTTAATCTGAGGAAAATATGGATGAGAAAGAATGTATCTTGCTAAGTTTTTAAGTTTGTTCTGATCCCCATGGAACAGGTTGCACAGACAGGTTGTGACTACTCCATCCCTGGAAGTTTTCAAGGCCAGGTTGGATGGGGCTCTGGGCAGCTTGGTCTGGTGACAAGTGTTGCTTCCCATGGCAAGGGGTTGGGACTAGATGATCTCTGAGATCCCTTCCAACCTAAATCATTCTGTGATTCTATGATTCTATGTAACAAATCATTCTGATTCAGTAATCCCTACAAAGAAAGGTACAAGGTGCAGCCCCTGCAGACATGCCCGAGCTAACTTTCTCTCAGCTAATCAAGGATCAGTATAAATTATAGCATGAAATCATTTGGGGTTTAGGTATCCATGTCACTATGATTTCTCTGCTACTAGGCAAGGCTATATTTGGTGCACAGGCCAGTGAAAAACAAACTCAAAGCACACACACAGGGTTCAGGCACACATTCGACTGGATCATCAATATACTTTTAATTTTGCCCACTGAACATGCTCCGCTTTGCATGAAGCAATTAAATAACCTTTCAGCCACAGAGCATGTGCAAATTATTTCTCATTTCTTTAGAACAGCCAGCTGGCAAACAGAGGCACAGATCCCAGCCCCTGCTTCACAGGCAGCCAGTTTGAAGCCTATTTTGCGGACAGGGTAAACACTCTGGTGTTCAAAATGTAGCATCTAGCTATTCATCTGGCATAAGCCTAGAGGCATAGAGTTAGCTGCCATAGAAACTCCCCTCCTAGGGAAAAGAGAACAGCTCATAGACTGCTTTTAGATCTAGAGAGCACCTGAGTGAGTGACTTTGAAGCTCTAAATTTTGGACTTAGAAGCCCAGTTTGCACCCACAGGTATCTCCACCTCTCTTCTCCCTTTCATCCTCTGTCTCTTTAAACTGTCTAAAAATTAAAATCTGTTGTTTAGTCACCCCTCATATTGATGGGTGTTAGCACAGTAGCTAATAACAGTGAGGCTTCAATTTATTTCTGGTAAAGTTCTCAGCACAAAGACATAAATTTGGCCCAAAGTGACTCCAAGAATGACTGCAGTCTGAAATCCCCAAACAATGTCATAAAAAAAATGAAAGTGTCTACTAACTCCTAATTAATCTTTGATTAAAGCAGAACATCTGAAGAGATACATATGGGAGCAACATTAATACAGAATTAGTTCAGTCAGATCAGTTCTTTTTGCTATGCACAGGGAATGAATTCATCATGATAGGACACTTAACTTACTACCCAAATATTTCTGACTAAATTGCCTGGCTAAATACCTCAAGTAAGCAAACAAAGCCACCTATAGCCTCAGGAGTAATTTAGAGTTTATCATGTAAACTAAACATGTGCCTTTATGGGTGCTGCAACTATTACACTAATGATAAACTCTTAATTTTCTTTAATGAACCTAGTGGAGCACTGAGGCACTGGGCAGAGTTCCTGTCCATCCATCCCTTTATCCAGCATGGAAGACTGGCCTAGTTAGACTCCCGAGTCTACCCATCTGTGCTCCAGGAATGGACTGTGATGCACAACCTTCCATTGCATCCTATTTCACACATGGGATCTGTATTCAAAAAAAAGATAGTGTTGGAGTTAGGATGAGTGAATTAAATTAGATCTCCCATTGCTTTAGGCAGGACGTGATGGGTTTGTTTACTTTGCTTGTTTGGAAAAAGGAGCAGAACATACTCCAACAATTTTTCCAGCTGTTTTCTGAAGTTTTAATATTAAGGGCAGACTGACTACCCCTCTTCATCTCTTCAGAAAGGGGAAAAACCTCTCAGATTTCCCTTTTCCAATCCGTTTGTACATCAAACAACCGAGTGGGTACGGTTTTATTTGTTTATTTGAAAGAAAGTTGTTTATGAATCAAAAGAAAGAATGCTCAGAAATTGTTCACTGCAGGGTTTTAACCCTCTGTAAACAAGGAATAACAAAGCCAACTTAGACAAAATTGGAGTTATAACAGCACTGCAAAGCCCCTGGTGAATTTCAAGTAAGTATAAGCCTGACCCTAGATGCACGAACAGCCTGTTCGCTCTGGTTAAAGAAGCACGCCAAGCTACGTGAATACTAAGAAGACTATAACCGACACCAGATGTGTGAACAGCCTGATTGCTGCAAGGCCAGCTGCTTTTAAGAAGCAAGTCAGGTATTAGGGTTTATTTGAATGCATTATATACAGATTCTTTTAGATTGCCAGTGATAAGTTCATAGACTGCCAGATAGCAATAAGTTCTACAAGCAAAGATTACTATTGCAGATACAAACTTAATTTCCAAGGGAAACACTCAGTGTACTTAAGTTCATAGAATCACTGAATGTTAGGGGTTGAAGGGGACCTCTAGAGATCATTTAGTCCAACCCCTCTGCCAGACCAGGGTCACCAAGGTCAGGCCACACAGAGCTATGTCCAGGTGGGTTTTGAAAGTCTCCAGACAAGGAGATTTCATAACCTCTCTCAGCAGCCTGCACCAGGGCTATGTCACCCTGTCAGCCTCACAGTAAAGTTGTCTCTCCTCAAGTTGAGGTGAAACCTTCTGTATTCAGGTATATCCCCATTATTGCTTGTCCCATTACTGGGCACCACATCTTGACCCCCACCCATCAGATATTTACAGACATTAACAAGATCTCTCTCAGCCTTATCTTCTCCAGACTAAACAGCCCCAGTTCTCTCAGCCTTTCTTCACAGGAGAGATACTCAAGTATCTTCACCATCCTCCTAGTCCTCCACTGAACTCTCTCCAGCAGTTCCCTGCCCCTCTTGAACTGGGGATGCCAGAACTGGACACAGTACCTGAGGTGTGGTGTCACTAGGGCAGAGTACAATGGGGAGGAGAACCTCCCTTGACCTGCTGGACGTGCTTTTGATGTACTCCAGGATACCATTGGCCTTCTTGACCACAAGGGCACATTATAAATCTTATCAAAAGGCCTCTCTTCTGGGGATGAAAGGTGCGAAGAGAATCCAGTCTGTCCCTGGAATTTCATTAGATGTTCCCAGATGTGTTCTCCAGAAAATTATTTGGTCATAGCTGTTACTTGTAATTATGTTTTATGTGGTCAAAACACTCCTCACCCTGGCAGCAGTTGCTAGAACCAAAACTAACACAGAAACCATCACTTTTTGTGCTTTTTCTCCTGGAATTCTGATTAAAGCAGATGTAAATGCATTCTGCAGCCTTATGGCTTTTTGCTATAAGGACAAGAATTTGGGCGGACCCTATCATCAGTCCTTACATAAGACCACATCAGGGGGCCTCCTCTCAAGTCAGAGTGCAAAGCCCATTTGATGGGTGCAAGACCCATGAGAGGCTGAGGGAGCTGGGTTTGTTCATCAGCAATTCTTGAGCTTGCAAGCTTCCTAATGCCAACATTTAATGCTTCAGTAATAACTGCAACTGAAACTGTGTTTACTTTGCTCTCACTATAAACTATAACTGTACTTCTAAACACCAAAAAGCCAGTCATTTACCTCATCATTGGGTCCCAACCAGGCTTGGGAATAGACAGGAAGGAAAGTCTTATGAGGAGAGGCTGAGGGAGCTGGGGCTGTTTAGCTGGAGAAGACACTCAGGGAGGACCTTCTCCCTCTCTACAACTCCCTGAAGGGAAGTTGTTATCAGACAGGGGTCGGACTCTTCTCCTAGGCAACTAGCGTCACCACAAGAAGGCAGGATTGCAGCTGCTGGGGGAGGGTTAGGTTAGGTATTAGGAAGCCCTTCCTCATGGAAAGCTCACAGAAAGGGTGATCAGACACTGGAATGGACTGCACAGGACAGTGGTAGAGTCCCCATCCCTGGAGGTGTTTAAGGACAGACTGACTGTGGCCCTTAGTGCCCTGGTCTGGCCAATGTGGTGATGTTAGGCTGGATGAGCTCAGAGGGCTTTTCCAGCCTCAATCATTCTGTGATGATGTGTTTTAATACCAAGAGAAAATACAATCAGAAAAAGGAACAGTTAATTTGCCTTTGGATGAATAAACTATCCACAAAGAGCTGCTGAAGTCCTGGGCTAACCTAGGTATTACAAGTGAAAACCTGTTGGCACTAAAAGAACTAGTTTTCTCAGAGCTTTGGTTCTAATGCAACTGACCCCACCAACAGCTTTGTCTGTAAAGGCTCCTTGGTATGACATTACAGTTTTCCCATAAATTCATATAGAATCATCACTATCAGGGTTGAAAAAAACCTTTAAGATCATCAAAGTTTGACCGTCTGCCCCAGAACCCCAAACCTGATTTTGTGGTTCTAAAACTTGCAGAATCCAGCACAGGTATCATGTCCAAGACATCTGTAGACACAGACAGTATCATTTGCCAATGTAAATTCAAGGGAGCTTGTATTTAAAATGTTCATAAAAGAGTATGTGTCTGTGTGTGTGTATATATATATATAAAACATCTATGATGTCCTATTTGCTGAGGCTTTGAGCAGGTAGTATGTGAGGATGCAAATACCAAACTGTGGGGTTTTTTCTCTCTAATCTCTTCTATGTTTGGTCCTCTGGGATCTAATTATTACCCCATCCGTAATTCAGCCAAGATTTGGTGGAAACTGCTTTCTACCTAAAAGTTCATCGCAGCTTTCTAAATGCTAAAGTATATCTTAAAGGCTAGCCTGTAAGAAATGAAACTGCTAATTTGATATGGTGAAAGCATCAAAACACTGATGACCGGAAGACTCAATGGAAAGGTGCTTTTTACAACCTCAGAGCCACAAGATTGCAAACATAGTCCTGCTATCTTCTGAAATAAGTATAAAAGTTCTGCTGACAAGTAATGAGAATCTAATCAGGTTCTAAATCTGCTGCTTAAAAGATTAGCTGAGTTCAAGAAGTGCTGGAAGAAATAACAGAGCAGTGGCATTTTCAGAGACCTCAGGAATTTCAATTTGAAATCAGCTAGAAAATGCTGCCTTTCGGCATTGTATAGTGGTTGTGGAGGGGATCAAATCTCTAGTAAATAAAACGGCTATTTCTGAAAGCAGAAAAAAAAAGGGGGTGTCAAATTCATGCACGAAAGATACTTAAAAGGGAAGAGAACTACAATTCTTTGTCCAATAGCTTAATCGCTTACTGGCTCCCGTATTGTTCTCCTCAAGTTCTTTTCCTTTCTCTGTCTTTCTTTTAGATTCTGTTGCAAGTTAAATTCTCAAACAAAAATCCTTCTGTTCACAATTTCTAGGTAGCAATTTGCATCCCTCACCTTTTCTTTAATCTTTTTTAAACAACAAATACTATATTATAGGCATGCTGGCTTTTTGAAGAAGCCAAATACCAGTGAACATATGTTATGCAATGCATCTAACTTAGTATTTCTTAAAATAAGATGAAGTTTCTGCAGAAAAGCTTTCAAACATCCAATTTCCAGCTTTTTCTTTTACTGGTTAAAAAGCAATTCATTTATTTCACCGTATTATTGTATCCTACAAATAAATTTTACTGCTTGTATCATTTATTTGCCCATAGCACCTTATGCTGCTTGCAATAAATGCTTAGGAAATGTTAGGTACACTGGATTTAAGTTTAAGAAAGAAAGGCCCAACCAGAATATACAAAAATTTTTTTAGATGTTATTTATCAGCGATGAAATACTACATTTTTATGAGGTACTCATCATAGTTTTAGCCCACTCAACAGCCACAAAGCAACCACACAGTTGTCACCCCATGGTGACTCGGGGGGCAGGAAGTGGGTGTTGTGGTCAGACTAAAATTCATGTTGTTTCTGCTGCTCCTTTCTTCTCAGATAGAAACTCCTAATGGCTTTCTATGACCAAGTGGCTATATCACTGGACAGGGGATGACCTATGGGTGTCTTCTATCTGGACTTCTGCAAGGCCTTTGACATGGTACCCCACAACATCTTACTCGCCAAGTTGGCTGTAGTCAGAGAATGAGAGGCAATGGTTTCACAGCAGAGAAGGGCAGATTGAAATGGGCTGTTAGGAAGAAGATCTTTAGCAGATGGAGGAGTTGAACACAGGAACAGGTTGCCTAGGGAGGTGGTGGAGGCCCCTTTCCTGGAAGGCTCTGGACAATTTGATCTAGTTGAGGATGTCCCTGCTCGCTTTGGGGATTTGGACTAGATGACCTTTGGAGGTCCTTTCAAACCTAGATGATTCTATGACTTCTACGATTCTATGACATGTACTGTCACAGAATCACTGAATGTTAGGGATTGGAATAGACCTTGAAAGACCTAGTCCAACCTGTCTGCCAGATAAGCGGACTGTCACAACATTACACCCCTCTTATTTGAGACATCCCTCCATGACCTTCTCTAACTACCATGGGTCCCTTCCAGTCATGGACTACTTCAAGTTTCATGCCCTGTTCTGGCATGGGGTCCTCCAAAGGGGCATCCACCTCATGGTTGAACTAGGAGGGTTGCAAGGGCTTATCCTGCCATGTCACCATTGGCCTGCTGGCATGCCCTTCAGGCATCCTCAGTTGTGGCAGAAGCGCTGATTGACTTGGCCTTGGTCAGAGATGGATCTGATGTGTAACCAGGGGGGCTGTTCAAAGCTTCTTTAAAGGGACAATGCCAGTAGCTCCCTCCCCTGCCATCAGGCACAACCCCTACACACAACTATTTTTCCAGTTGTCCCTACGTGTCTATTCTGTCTGTTACACAGACATGTGCACTCAATGAGTTAGGTTCTACATTTCCTTGACATTAATAGCAGTTAGGAGTATTAAAACATAATTTTGTGTTAAGTGGTGAGGAAAATTATATTAAAAACACAGTAAAGAACAGAAAGCTCTAGGGAGACCTTATTTCAGCCTTTCAGTACTTAAAGGGGGCTTACAAGAAAGATTTGAACAGAATTTTTAACAAGGACAGTTACAACAGGACAAGGGGTAATGAACTGAAACAAAAGAGGGGAGAATTAGACAAGATATAAGAACATTTTTCACAGTGAAGATGGTTGTCCATAGAGGCAGCAGATGCCCCATCTCTAGAAACAGCAAAGATCAGGCTAGACAGGACTCTCAGCAACTTGATCTAGTCAAGCATGTCCCTGTCACTGTGGAGGAGTCAGAATAGATGACCTTTAAAGGTCCCTTCCAAATCAAAGTATTCTATGATTCTGTGATTCTATGATACCATATTCTGTATTTTCTCTGAAAATTGCCTTCTCTTACTTTGTTTAAGAGGAAATTCAAAGACCTCACTTCATCAGCTGAGGTGATGTAACTAATACCACTGGCCTACAATCAGCCATGAGCACCACCCACATTTCTTCATTCCTCTCACTGTGTTACCTTCCCTTCTCCTTTACCACTTCAGCCTTCTTTTTCTTGTCATAATGCTGCTATTCACCTTGTTATCTTCTTGTATCAACTGGCTTATTTGTTTGATGAAACTATGACCAAGTTTACTGTTATTATTATTTCACATTTCACCTTGAAAGTCAGTTCTGCTTCTTCCTTCTCTTCCATGTCTATCAGAGCCCATTATCAGACTGCTAGATGCAATAAAAGGCAGCAAAGAAAATCAGATTAGATTTTTCTTCATAAAGCTTTTAAAAAATACAACTATGTGCTGAAGCTCAAGTTCTGGTTTTCCAAGGCAAGGCCAGTTGAAAGCAAAATCAGGCTTTATTACATTAATTTATTTTTATATTTCCATTGCCAATCACAACAATGTTCCCACTGCTCATGAAATGATTTTATTTAACAAAACCACTCAGGTTTTAAAGTAGTGATCGCCTGTATCACCACAATTAGCAATGCATTGATCAGTCTCTTAAACACAGTAACTTTATCCATGTTTTTGTTTGATATATTTCCAAAACCAGTAACTTTTTGAAATTGTTTGTTTATGAATTACTTTTAGAGCTGAAACTACAAAGTGCTCCTCAAGGACAGGCACTTGATCAACTGATACTAGGTTCTGCATTACACAGAGCTAAAAATTTACGTATAGTTTACTCCTTATGCTCAATGACAATACAATATCTCCTGAATATAAGTGTCAGATGGCAATATTGTTCACTAATGGAGTGCCATTGAATTAAATCCAAAATAGAATAGAATACGAGCTATGTTACCAAACCTAAGTGAAAAAGGCCCCGAAAATAAAAGGAGTGCCAAGATGTATGCCTGACCTGTTGGATAACCCCAGTGACCAGGTTCCATTTGCAATACACTGCTTGCAATATCTCCTGGCAGTAAGAGAAAACTATACTCAAAACAGGAAGTGGAAAAATCAGTGCAAACGTGTTTTCATTACATTGCCCTATACTTCAGGAACTGTACTAATAAAGTGAATGGAATTATTTCCTTAATAAAAAAAGTGAAACTTAGTTCATAATAGACATGTTCTGGCAGTGTGAGCTCTGAAGAAAGAAGAATCTACCTTGTTAATTTACTCCATATATCAAACACACAGTTATCCAAGAAGCCATTACGACTTCTTGGCAAAACACTTTGAAAAGGCTGTTCCTCTACAAAAACAGCTCAAGGGTCATAAAATACAGTATTTCGGTGGTATTAATCGACCTTGGGGGAGGTATTCAGATTCTTGTCTAATACAGGGTCATAATTCTGCATCCTTGTGCAACATTAAAAATTAAGATTACAAAAGCAAGTTTGTCTTATAAATGAGATAGTAGCCAACTTCACAAAGTTGTGGGGTTCAAAATGTTGAGTTTGTAAAGGTTGCACACTCTTTCCTTTTGACACACAACTGGTAGCTGATTGCTCACTCTGCAAATAGACAAGGGAAGAACATGAGACTGCAGTTACTGCTATTCCTAGCAAGAACTATTTTCAAAGATGGTCCTTACAGGTGCAATCAATGTTGAAGGGTGCAAATGATGGAAGTTTGCAAAGCAGGCAGCCACTTATTCACACACAATACTCCAAGCCTATTATCTGTGGCATGCCAATGAGAAACACTATTTTCCAAGTGCAAGATCTATGCGTTCACCACCACAGCCATGCTCCTGACTACACCATGCACAACAGGAATATTAGACAAAGGAGCACACAGATAATATAGGACAAATATGGTTACAAATGCCTGTTACGATGGCCACTAAAACCTCCTGTAGCTTAGAACAGTGCTGAGAGATTGTGAGCCTAAATATAGAGGCTGTTCTTGCTCCTTCCCTAGCAACTTTCCCTGTACATGCCTCTTCAGAAAAGGGCTTGTGAAACCAAGCAATAATGATACCAGGAGAGCTCTGTAGGAACACAGTTGACTAGTGAAGTAAAACATGACACCAGTTGAACATTGAGAATGAGAAATTGAAACGCTGATACAGAGGAAGGAGGAAAAAGCTTTTTTTTCCTTTCAGAAGCAGAGAAGCTGTTTACTACAGAGATTTGTTTGCTTAACCTACTAAGTGACTCATTGCAATAGAGAATTGAGCCCTTCACCTTAAACCATCTGCAGTGTAATAGAGTGTAAGAATTAATGGCTGGGTGCTGCGATCCAAAGTGACACTTTTCTCTACAGTGCCAATGTATAGGGAAGCTTTTTTAAGAGAATGGGGTTTAAAATAGCTGAGATTCTCACATCACAAACTCTATATAGGAGAAGTTTACTGAGTACACTACAGAATAGATAAAGGAATGCAAACACTGCTTGGGTAATTGTTTGAACCACTGCTTCAATATTCAAACATTGCTTGAATAACATTAAAAAGAAGGAAAAATAGAGGAAGGTAAGGCAAAATCAAAACACAATCCTAATCTATAAATTCTAAAGAGCTGATCAAGACATTTCATTGGTTTTGGAGCCCTGTGTCTGTTTTTATAAAAAGCAAGATACAAAGAAAAGATTAATTTTAAGCTTGGTTGGTAATTTCTCTTTTAGTTCTAGATTACACACTTCAAACAGAAAAATGTTACTCAATATACAAAGACACTTGCCTATGCATCTATCATCACCTCACCCATGAAGAAAAGGCATTATTAATGCCTTTATTAATTAACTCATTAATTATAGTGTATCCTTATTATACTAATTGTCAAAGGTTATGGCTCAGCCAGTGATTAGACAAATGACAGATGCTCTCTGTTAAACCACCTCTCCCTTCCAAAAGGGGAAGGGAAATATAATAAGAGAGAAAGACTTAAGACTGGCAAAGACAAGTAACACAGCTTTGAGGAAAACAACAATAGAGTTAAATACATATAAATATATTCAAAATCAGTATTGAAACCAACCCTCATGATAGCAATTACATCACTGTCAACACTAATGCCATGGGCAGATGTTGGGCAAGTCCCAGACTCGGTGGTAGGTGGGAAATGGATGCAGGAGCTGGACTCTGGAACTGGATTCAAGGGTTGTGTGAATTGGGATTGTGGGCAGAATGGACAGAGTCCTCCTCCGATGGTGGCCACTGAAGAGCAAAAGAGAGCTGACCCTCAGTTTTATACCTAATAAGACACATACAGAATAGAATCACCTGTTGGTCAGTGAAGGGTCACCTGTACTTTTCCCTCCTCCCTGCAGGTGCAGCCTCTCACATCCTGAACCCCCAGTGTGACACACAAGATTTAGCAATACCTATGGCTATCACAAGAACAAGTCTAAGCAGGAATCATTCTCCATCCCAATCTCTGGTAGAGACTGTAAACATCAAGTACTATTACTTGTATAAGTGGCCATTATCTACACAAAAGATGTCATTAACTTCAGAGGGTGGGGGGATTTAGAAGACATTGAGCTGAAAAGTAAAACACTGACCAGAATTAGTTCTGTCCTAGCTCAAACCAGAACATTAGCCCATTTTATCCCTTTTATTTGCCAGTTCTATTGCATATTTGTTGTAGAAATGACATACTCAGTCAGGAGTCTGAACACAGGGAATATCACCATGACTTTACTGTGGTCTGAAGAGCACAGCAAGAGTTTTGAGTGGATTTCAAACTGTCAATGTAATATCACATCATGGTATTCATAGTTTTCTACCCCATGAGCTCTTTATTTGGCTATATTTATTCAAGTGCCAAAGTCAAAATTTTACACTGCTAGTTGAATTTAGTATTTGCAAAACTGCCCTTCTATGCATACACTTTCACTCACCTACTTCCTATTGAAAGCAATCTTTTAATATTCCTTCATCAGTACAGGGTTAAAAATCCAGGAGGTATAACAAGCTTTCCAGGAAGAGCCAAGGCATTGCAAACATCATCAAAATGGCAATAGCAGCTCCTCATCTTTTGCCTTTGAAACAGACTCCTTTGTAACCCACTAGAGATACAGGTAGGCACAATCATTTTACTAACTAATATTTGGAAGTTACTTCCCCTCAATAAAACATGAGTGCATCCAAGCATAATTTTATTTCACTTTTAAATCCCGGTAGTAAAACAGAACCCACAATCCTACAGTGATATTTTTCTACTCCAGACTGAAGCATGATACATTGCAGGTAAAAAACTACTCACTCTGACAATGTACTGTACACATCTTACAAAAAAATGAAGTCTATTCAAAGGAGTTTATATTCCTTCACTACATATACTGTTTTGCAGCTCTAGCATTGCAGACATATGAAGCATCTAGTTCTGCAACTGGTTCAAGAAAGATTGAGGTGATGGAGTGGGTCCAGAGAAGCAGCAAGGCTGGGGAAGCAACTAGAGGGAAAGTCTGATGAGGAGAGGCTGAGAGAGCTGGGATTGTTCAGCTTGGAGGAGACTCAGGTGAGACCCCCTCCTTCTCTATAATTGCATGAATGGAGGTTGTAGTCAGGTGGGGGTCACGTTCTTACCCAGGCAACTAGCACCAGAAGGACAGTGCACGGCCTGAAGCTGCACAGGAGGAGGGCTAGGTTGGATGTTAGGAAGCCCTTCCTCATGGAAAGGGTGATCAGTCACTGGAATGGACTGCCCAGGGCAGTGGTAGAGTACCCATTCCTGGAAGTGTTTAAGCACAGACGGATTGTACTCCTTAGTGCTCTGGTCTGGCTGATGTGGTGATGTTAGATCTTTGGCTGGGCAGGATGATCTCAGAGGGCTTTTCCAGCCTCAATAATAACAATAATTCCATTGCAGTTGTGCTCTGGAAGTGCACCAAAAGCTTTTGGACTCAGCTATAAATATGCCTGGAGAAAATTATATATATCACTAAATTCTTTTGACAATCATAATCTGGACCTATAAAGTGGTTTGGTTTTTTTCTCCCATTGGAATAATTTAACTTTAATTTAATAGCAACCAATCTATTTCAATCTTTGCTCCTATTTAATACATATCATAGAGTTTCTCATAGCTTTGGGATAATTAGCACTGTGCATTTGCCATTTATTTTTAGAACCTTCAATCTGTTACGGATTATTCCTAGTCTAAGAACAGTTTGTCTCACTTAAAGCTTCTGTTAAAAGTCTCTCATTTTTAAATTGGGTTGTTTCTTTAATAAAAATCATCTTCTCAAAGATACTTTCATGTAGGAACCACTTACTGCATTCACTTTATTGGCAAGAACTTGAGAAAACACATTTCACGCAATAAATTTTTGATAATGTATAATAAAAATACTGCTAAATAATATATTTCTATATTGCTTAATATAAATATAACACATTGCTTTTCAAAGAGTGCAGCCTGCCATCTTGTTGAGCTGTGACTCTTCTGCTATTACATCCAAAATCAACGCCACACATACCTCAGTGTATGAGTTTTATGGGGATTTGGACGAGCTGGTTTCATCTAAACACATCTAATTTGGAGCATGCTTTGTAAGGTTATATTTATTACACTATTTTTAGTCTCATTCCCAGCACACTGAAGCTTGTTGGATGCTTCACTACCAGTATTTTGAAGGGAAATATTTAATCTGGAGGTAAGACTCCCTTGTTACTATTAACTCCCTTCTAAATATTGTTTTCTCATGCCTAATACATGAATTGCATCCAGTTTTCATTTTTAATGAATAACCTAAATAAAGTGCTTTGAAATTTTCAGTCTGTTTTAAGCTACAGAGAGAAAAGGCTTAAATTCCAATTGCACGTAATACATTCTTTACAACTGCAATGTATTTACATTAGAAAACTATATTGCCCTCTTCCTTCCTATCTTTTTCCTTTCTTGTTTTTCAGTACACAGAAAGTTTGATCAAGCCACTCAGTATTGCAGTCCTTTTAATATCTGGTTTTTAGTAAAACCTCTTGTATTACAAAATTGTCTTAATCATTACATTCTTTATGTACCTCAGCATCCTGTGTCCTTTTAATAATGAGAGAAAACACATTTATCACAGAACTACGGAGACTGGAAAAGCCCTCTGAGATCATCCAGCCCAGCCAATGACCTAACATCAACACATCAGCCAGACCAGGGCACTAAGGAGTACAATCCGTCTGTGCTTAAACACTTCCAGGAATGGGGACTCTACCACTGCCCTGGGCAGTCCATTCCAGTGTCTGTTCTCCCTTTCCATGAGGAAGGGCTTCCCTAACATCCAACCTAACCCCTCCTCCTGTGCAGCTTCAGGCCCTGCTCTCTCATCCTAGCGCTAGTTACCTAGGAGAAGAGCCTGACCCCCATCTGACTAGAACCTCCCTTCGGGTCATTGAACAGAGGGAGAAGGTCCCCCCTGAGTTTCCTCTTCTCCAGACTAAACATGCCTAGGTCCCTCAGCCTCTCCTTATCAACCTTTCCCTCCAGTCCCTTCCCCAGCCTTGCTGCTCCTCTGGACCTGCTCCAGCACCTCAATCTCTTTCTTGAAGTGAGGGTCTAACTACTGTCCAATTGTCATGATTAATTGGTTTTATATTAGCAGACACATCACTATTCACTAGACTTAGATCAAACACTCATTTCTTATTTGAAAAATTAATTCTATAAAATAATTCTTCATGCAAGCAGGGCTTCAAATTATTTTTCATTATCTTATCCTCTTGCTGAAGAATGTTCTCTACTTCTTTGTTTGTTTGATTCCAGTTTCTGAAGGCTGCTCTTAGGCCTTTGGAATATTTAGTCCTGTCCATCTCTTTGTGGGTGTTGGCTTTTTTTCCCCAAAGTGTGGGAAACAGCAGGTGAGGAGCTACCAGTTACGCAGACTTATTTCTCTGCTGAAAAATCCGAGTTACTGCAGTCTCTGAAAGACTGCAAACTAATAAACCGCTTTGATAAAGGCCAAGGTCACAGCTATTGTAGTCTGAATTTTGTCTGAACAGCTACTGAACATCAAAGCATGGCAAAGTAATCCTTAAAATTTCACCTTGCTCCAGGTCAGGGTTTAACGGGAACTAAGCATCTACCCAGCAGAGGATGTTTCCTTACCTGCTGTGGTACCTGAGCAGTCAGGGCTCACTACAGCTCAGTGAAAACATGTCCTTACTGCCCTTATTCCTTCACTTGCAAAAGAAGAGGTGTCCCATGAACACAGGAGCTGTACCTCACTGCAGAACCTAAACAGGGGCTATGCTGAGAGAGCCAGGGCACTTCAGCATCTCTTAGGTGCACCATCCATACTAGGAGTGCTTCTGACACAGTCTTTCTGATACCACAAACAAATCCCTTTCCAATGAGATAGTAACAAACCTGTAAACTCAGAGTGATGCCAGTAAAATGATGATAATTAGATTTTCACAGGATGTTTAATATTTCTATGATCTGTCTGTGTTTAATACAAAATTGTATTACTTCAGGAAAAGCAGGATTATGCAAAGCATCAGCAGTACTGGCAACAGAATGCTTCATATTAAACAAAATTGATTTTATATAAAGAAAATATTCAGTGATCTTCATTTTGGCTCAGCAGTCTGTTGTTAATAAATACAGAAGAGAAAAAAACTCCAAAGTTTTTACTTTTCCTTGACACTGTCTATTTAGACCCCATAAAATTTGGGACAGCTGAGAAATATGACATTGTTATATGCAGACATGCAAAAGTACCAGTATTTATATACAGAAGCACAGGAAGTAGTAACAACTTAAAACTGCGACCGATTCATCTAACAGATTTTTTTAATTGAGACTGATTTTCAAAAGCTAGAAATAGGGTATTGATGAAATCTGCTACAAATATTCAGCCACAGTTTTCTCTCCACTTACTCTAGCGATTTCATGTTGCCTAAACAGAGATTTCATACTTTCTCCAGATAATGGATTTTGCAACTGCTCTTCTCTCCTAGTTAGAGAAGACAAATTCCAGTCCCCTGTACAATTACAACATAATCATACTCTTAGTTCACCAAGACACCAAACCAAAACCAACTCACAATACCCACAACTGAACATGGAACACAAAGCAGAGTATCTGAGTTTTCTTCTGTGAAAAATTTGATAGCAATGCCCAAGTTATAAAACATTGGCGATTACCTGCAAAGAAAGGAGAGCACCCAGCATGCCCACCTGAGGTTCAGTAGACTCAAACGCACAATTCTGCCTTCACAAGAATGTTTTTCAACCACAAGGCAACTCCATGTTTTCCATTTCTCTATTGGAACATTGGTTTGGCTGCTACGCTACTTAGCTGACACTAGAAATCTCTAATCTGAGTTTTTCTCATGGCATAAAAAACTCTGCCTTCAAGTAGTAATCAGGGGACAAGACACAGAAACACTCACAGGACTACAGGTTCATCATTGCCGGTACTTCTACAGCCATAAAGTGCTACTTGGAGAACAAAGCTGTAGAAGATGATCTTTGTATATCAAGAGTGGCATTTTCCTTCCTGGGCAAAACTGGTCTGACCTAACTCACAGCTTTCTCTTCTCCTTTGTTTGGTCTTTGACAGAAGGTATTTGTGTTGCCTGGTGTGTACTGATGCCTCACCTTCAGCTGGTGGGACACAGCTTTTCTACGTAGGAGTGCAGAAAAGACAGGTATCTCTGTATAGTTCAAGAAATGCTAAAATGTTTTCTAGATGCATAAATAAAATACAACTACTTATAAATAGAGAGATAACTCTTTATATCCAGATGATTTGTAAAAATATTTTGCTGTAGAATGCTTTGTTCATCGAGAGTGCTCTAATTGCTCCTTTCAGAAAAACAAGAGCATTTGCGTATCTATGGCAAGGTGTCACTTGAAGACAAAGCCAGCCAAGCTTTGTGGAACATTTCTTGGCAGAATACAAAGCACAAAGTAACTTGAAGTAAATGCTCCAACCTGATAGTATATGCCAGGATCAGATACACCCTTACCAAGGAAATCCAATCTATGACATCTTCATTATCTCAAATGTTTAACACAGACAAAGCCTGTTAGCTATGAAATTACTCTGCTTTAAAAGCTGAGTAGAATTTGAGAGTTTAAACTTGTGGGTTTTCTGCAGAATAGTTTAGAGTTGGGGTTTTAAAAGTTGAAAAGTGGCTGCCCCACAGTCCCTGACCCCCATTTCCTCCTCAGTGACTTCCACCTTCTTCGTGTCTCTCCATCTTTGGCTGTTGGGAGCTGTGTGGCTGCTGCTCAGACAGAATGTTACTGTACCTCAAGGTGAAGAAAAATTAACGGTGAGTGGAAGATTTGCTTGGACCTGAAGAGACTGAAAGAATTCTGAACCTTGAAGATCTTAAGGATCAAGACTGAAGTTGGACCACCACTGTGATTTCAGAAACAAGCAGGAGTTGTCTATAATGAACACTCTGGACTTCATCTTAGATAACTGTAAGAGCACGTGGCAAAACTCCGTCTGTGTCCAAGTCTTACGGGTTTTTTTCTAATGTGAGGAGGAAGTGAATTAAAATATCTTGGTGTCTTTCTCCTCCAGACTGAGGCAGTTGTTTCACTGCCTGCAGATCCATCAGTGGCTTTGTTAAACTTTCCCTTTGTGTCTGCTACTTTAAGCTAAAAGCTCTTGGTTAAAATATAGTCAGGGTCTCTAACCCACAACAAGAACACAAATATCACTTCCAGTCTTTAACCTTGTCATACACAAAAAGCCCTCATGACCAGCAATGTAACACCAGAAGAGATGCACTTTGACAAAAAGTACTTTTTTAAAAAGTACATTGTTTAAAACAAGCTTCACATTAGCTGGGTATTTACCTGGGGAAATTTCTCCTCTCTGTATGACCAGTTCAGAAATTTCAATCTGCCAAAAAATCATTGAAAGGTCAAATGTTTAAGGGTAGTGCTTCCAAAGTCTGTGAAAGTTAGCATTAGGCAGATAAACACAGCACAGTGCACACTGCCCACTATAAGTGAAGATCGTGTTTGTGACCATCCAAGAACCTGAAAGTGTTCAAGTCCATGGAACGGGATACACCCACGGGTACTGAGAGAACTGGCAGATGAGGTTGCTAAACCCCTCTCTATTCCATTCCAAAAGTCACAGCAGTCTGGGGAAGTCCCCACTGACTGAAAAAGGGGAAACATAACTTCTGTTTTCAAAAAGGGTAGGAAGGAGGAGCCAGGGAACTACAGGCCAGTCAGTCGCACCTCTGTGCCCAGTAAGATCATGGGGCAGATCCTACTGCAGGCACTACTGAGACAGGAGACTAGCAAAGAGGTGCTTGGGTACAATCAGCATGGCTTCACCAAGGGCAAATCCTGCCTGGCAAACCTGGTGGCCTTCTAGGAATGGGTCACAGTATTAATGGATGAGGGGCGAGCAACTGATGTCATTTACCTGGCCCTGAGCAAAGCCTTTGACACTGTCCCACAGCACATTCTGGTCTCCGAGCTGGTGGAACATGGGTTTGATGGGGGGACCACTAGATGGGTAAAGAACTGGCTTGAGGCCATCAAGATTTTATAACTTCTACCTAGGGAGGGTGATGGGGCATTGGAGGGGGCTGCCCAGGGGGATTTGTGGGGTCTCCTTCTCTGGAGGACATTTAAAACCCACCTGGACCTAGTCTGGGTGATCCTGCTGTGGTAGGAAGATTGGACTGGATGATCTTTCCAGTTCCCTTCCAATCCCTAGTGATTCTCTGCTGCTCAGGGGAACCTCAGATTTAACAACAGTATAGTTCATGGGAAAAGGGGAAGAATCATTGAGAGCTAACACTAGCTGCTTTACCAGAGTTATGTAGAGGTTGACAATTACAACAGATTTTTCTGCTTTTCAGTGTCTAGGCTGTTGTTGGGTTCTTCAGCCCCTCAGTATGACTACCAATACACACACCCCAAATCCCATTGCAGACTACATTGTGGTATTAATGTTCCTTTCTAGCATTTTAAAAATTAACTGACTATCCTTTTACGTGGGTACATTTGGTACATGTGCCTGTGTCTTGTACAAACTGGTTGTCCTGTTGAGTGATGCTTACTCCCACTGATGTCTGCTTCAATAAGATAGAATGAGTCACACTAGGTGTTTGTAAAGGTTAACAAGTAATATATTCAAAGCTGCAGATAATGCATGAAGCCCTTCTACGTGGCAGATGTGACAGAGCAAAGAAATGCATAAAAGTAAGTAAATAAATAGGTAGAATCAGCAGCTCTAAAATAACTTCCAAGATGCACTTACAGAAAGCTGAGCATTATCTCTGCAGAAAATAGTAGTGCTGTGAATGACCACTATTGCTTAATTATTGAGAATCTGGATACGCCAGGGCAAAAAAACACTTTTAGTGTCTTGTCACTCTGTGTTACCAGTGTAAAACACCGTTTGCATTCTTTTACAACAGATTTTCACAGCAGATTTGCTAGCCAAGACAGTCAGCACAATGGTACTAGTCTCCATCCTTCATTCCCTCCTTTTTATTTCTGTATCAAACAAAATAACTGATCATTTAACAAAGGATTTGGTATCTCACTGTGTGGTATCTGTCACCTGAAACACTACTGAAGAAAGGCTTTAGAACAATCAGGACAGGTCCTATCACATTTTGTTAGTCCAATTTCTGAAGGCATGCAAAAGCAATGCTGTTGTTGCAGTCACTGCAGATGACTGCACAGAATTGAACTGAAGATGTTATCAAGCCAAATTGTAGTTTCACTGTTAAGAAAAAAAAGGAGCTAATTATTCATTTCATTTCGTCAATGAAACATCGAGTTTATATAATATGTTACCCATTCTCCTTCCTGCAAGGAGTTATATAGCTCTAAAGCACAAGTTGTTACCTTTTGCCCTTGTGTTGGCTCCATCCTTTCCTGACATGGGAGTAGAAGATATATAGTCAAAGCTCCGGATTTTCTGATGTAATGGCCCGTAGAAAATTATTGCAAACTGCTAGGCATCTGTTCTCCAAAGCAAGGTCATCAGTAAATTCTGAGTGGAAGAATGAATATTTACTCCCCATTCCCATATGCTAATTCCAATACACTCAGTACATTGTGTTTCCTATTGACTGAGTCTAGACAGGTCCCTGTGCAGTCCAGGAAAGTATTATATCACTCTATGGATGTTTCTGTCACTGAGACTGTCTAAAATTGTTCTTCAGAGGCACCCACTTTCTCTACTGATGGGAAAAGGGGTGCATCTGCCTAGCTATGAACCAGGCTGCCAAGCCAGCAGACCATTCAGATATTACAGTATTTATTTCAGGTGAAAATTTTACATTTCAAGATGCTAAGCATCTAGCCCAAATATAAAAGTACAGTTAGAGTATTTTTAATTCTAACAAAATATTCTAGCTTGTCCTGGCTTAGATTGCCCAGGATCTTCAGAGAAGAGAAAAACAGGGACAAAGTTCATAGAAAAGTAAAAATAAATTTGATTAAAAGAACAGATGGAAAGAAGAAAAAATACCAAACAAATCCCAACACTCAGCCTGTGAAAAATAAAAAAAAGACCCCTCCCTCCACTACCAAAGGGGGTAAAAATAAAAACCTAATCACCCCCAGCAGTGTCCCCAAGCAGCAGCCACATGGAAACAAAAAGAAAGAAAAAGGAAAATACTAGAGAGACATGAAGAGAACAGTTACAGGGAAAAAGAGCAGGGAGACAAGATCAGTGCTCAGTTCCTGAGCCAGGAAAACATAGGAGCCATGTGCACCCCCCATATGCCATGGGAAAAAATATGATTGGATCCCCAGGTTTTCTGGGGAGGTTCATGCCAGGTTAATTTTGGGGCTGACCCCTATGACCTAGCTAAATCAATCATGGTAAATCTGGATAGGAACTACACAGTAACATGGGATAAGTATATTCATAGCACTTGTGAAGCCACAAATGGGAACCAATGTTAAATGTTTAACTTAAAATGGGTTCCCTGATAAAATTAACAGGGAACAAAACTAGTAGTCATCTATAGGGAGGTTTTGTCTCTGTGTACTGTTGGTTCTTTGTGCTTCAAGTTCTATCAGTCTTGTTTTCTAATTTTAGCCAAATTGAATCAGACACACTACACTGTGCTTTAGTTCCTCACCAACACTGTAAATAATGCAATACTGTTTTAATAAAATGCAAGTTAATTTATACAGAACAGATACAAGAGCAACAACACCAAATTCTAAATAAAAATACTTTATTTCTCCTCAATGTTTCTTACATAACATTGCAGAACACAACTGAGCTAAAATTGTACTAACGCAGTCCAATCTAACAGTTGTGTTGGTTTATACACAGCACAGTTCTTACAGAACAATGCTTTTCAAAAATCTATTCATGTCTTTTTTAGCACTCAAAATAGATATTTAAGAAATTTTATCACAGAATCATGGAGGCTGGAAAAACCCTTTGAGCTTATCAAGCCCAGCCTGTGGCCAAACATCACCACATCAACCAAACCAAGGCACTAAGGGCCACAGTCAGTCTGTCCTTAAACACCTCCAGAGATGGGGACTCCACCACTGCCCTGGGCAGTCCATTCCAGTGTCTGAACACTCTTTCAATGAGAAACACCTACTCCCTCCCTGGTGCAGCTTCAGACCCTGCTCTCTCTTGCTGTCACTAGTCACCTGGTAGAAGAGCCCAACCCCGACCTTACTACAACCCCCCCTTCAGGGAATTGTAGGGAGAAGGTCCTCCCCAAGTCTGTTCTCCAGGCTAAACACCCTCATCTCCTTCAGTTTCTCCTCATGAAGCTTTCCCTCCAGTCCCTTCCCCAGCCTGTTACTCCTCTGGACCCAATCCAGCACCTCAATCACTTTTTTTTTTAAGTGGGAACCCAGAATTGCACACACTAAATGCTGATCCTTCAAACGCAACTGAGTCACCTCTAGGAAGTATAAACTAAATCAATAAGGGCTCGATCATTCTTAGGAGGACCACTCTGACTGGATTACTTCCCCATTGTAAAATGGCAGGGTGATAAAACAAATCTCTGATCAATCACTGACACGGTCCCTTCTTTTTCTAGGGAACAGTCTAGTCTCTTCCATTTTCAACTACTTTCTTGCTATGATTGGTCACCTTTTGCTGTTCTCCAAAATATCTGACTCCAAGAAGGAATACTCTTTTCTACTGAACTCCAGTTCCCAAAAGGGAACTTTGGTCCAGTGGAGTCAAAAGTGTTATCTACTGTTAATTATTTTTTTGAGATAGATTGCTGCAACCTTGCAGAATATGCTAGAGAAACCTGTTGAAAAATCTGTCTGTCATACTTTTCCCAAGTGATGATAGACAAGATCCTTGAATGGATGGAATATTTGAGACTTGTCAAAGTAGCTTAATTTAAAGAAACCTTGTTCTTGCACATTTGTTTGACATTTCCTGAAGTACCTAAGCCCTACTTTCAAAAGTGACTTAGATATATTAGTTCTTAGTGACACGCAAGTAACTGTGTTTTTTCAACACAAGATAAACACTTCAAGTTTCTGAGAAAACAGGAATGTTTAAAAATTGGTGTAAGTGCTCTCCATGGGCAGAAATGTACCAAGAAGTGGCAAAAAATGAGCAAAGGGGAGGAAGTCTTCTAGAGCTGACTAACACTCCGCTAGAAAAGTAACAGACTGTAAAAAAGGTTCTTTCTCTTCCTTTTTACACATAAAGAACAAAACAGGAAACCTAAGTATGTAACGTTTCAATGACTTCAAAAGCTGAGATTTGTCACCAAAAATATAGTATTAGAAGCTCCCCAAACTTCATGGAATCATAGAACAGTTTTGGCTGGAAGAGACCTTCAAGGTCATCAAGTCCAACCTTTTCCTAGCCATATCAGCATCACTAAACACTGCCTCCCAACACAACATATACCCTTCTCTTAAACACCTCCAGGACTGAGGACTCAACCCCCTCTCTAAGCAGCTGTTCCAGTGTCTGACAACCCTTTCAGGAAAGAAATTCCTCCTGCCATCCAACCTGAACTTCCCCTGATGCAGCTTAAGGCCATTTCTTCTTGTCCTATCCCTGGCCACTAGGGAAAACAGACCAACCTGGCTTCTCTACAGCCTCTTTTCAAGTAGTTTTGGAGTGCAGTGAGGTGTCCCCTCAATCTCCCCTAGGCTAAACAGCCCCAAATCCCTCAGATGTTCCTCATATGACACCTGTTTACCAGCTACTTGGTAGCTGCCTCTGTCCCCTCCCCCTCCGTTCAGTGTCCCTCTTGTACTGAAAGGCCCAAAAACCAGACACAGGACTCAAGGTATGGCCTCACCAAAGCTGGACAGAAGGGAATGATCACCTACTCGCTCCTGTTGGCAACACTATCCCTTTTGCTCTGGCACAGAAAAGACCAGCCAGCTGCTTATACTTGTAACTGCTAATTTAAGACAAAACAAAACCTAAAATACTTTACCAAAAGCTGTGTCCTAAAGCCAGACATGATCTTAGCCCTGGGCACTGTATGCCACAAGGGCACTAGCTTGGCCCTCTCATGCTTTATTTAAACTGCTAGTGTCAGTGGAACAGGTGCAATTGTCTTCAGCAGGTGCAGTCAGTGTTACCCAAAGGGTCTCATTGTCTGTTAGAGATAGCACCTGAGAAGAACAGCAGTGTTAGCCAGGAAAAGTTGCTCATAATCAGAGATCTTGAGAGTTCTTCCTTTCTTCTCAACTTTCCTTCTTTCCCACCATTCTCCCTCACATCACTTTTAATTCCCTTTATGAAAACAGTGAATGTAGTTAAAACTGCCTTTGTCCCTAAAATCAAGATTGCAAGAAAGAGTCTTTCACAGTGAGAAGGATAATGAAGTTAACAAAATGCTTGCATCACCTCATGAAATTATTTCTAGAACTATCATCAAGGGCAGCCAGAAAATCAAGTTTCTTTAGCATTGCAGATGTCTGCCTCTTCAGAGCAGATCAGGACACACCATCACAGAGTGATTTACACCCTCTGGATCTATTGAAAATGTTCAGAACCAAAAAGTCAGCAAGGGGGACAAAGAAAGAAACAAAAAACCTATTTAAACACCCTGACCTCACTTGCTTTCGGGTTGGGGGAGGGGGGTGAACATGACATGTTCCTCTTTGGCTCTTCTCCCAGACAACTAGTGACAGGACAAGAGGGCAGGGCCTGAAGCTGTGCCAAGGGAGGCTAAGGTTGGAAGGGTGATCAGAGACTGGAATGGACTCCCCAAGGCAGTGGTGGAGTCCCCATCCCTGGAGGTGTTTAAGGACAGACTGACTGTGGCCCTTAGTGCCCTGGTGTGGCTGATGTAGTGATGTTAGGTGACGGGCTGGGCTGGATGAGCTTTGAAGTCTTTTCCAGTCTTAATAATACTATGATTCTGTGGGAGCAGAATGAGTCTTAATATGCAAAAACATATAATTCTGGCTTCATGGCTGAAGAGGTAGCACTATAAAAGGCACTAGAAGGTTGTTAGCAGCATAGAGAGGATAAATGATGAGGACACCACCAGATCAAAGTATCATGGCAGGGTGATTTTGCACAAAGACATAGACATTTTCAACAACAACTTTGGAGGCAGAAGGAGAAAACAAATGATGTATCTTTTATAAATCTGTGTCTCTCATTCTTATCCCCACCTGAGCTGCTTTGAGCAAGCCATTTAATGCTATTTCTTTACTCCTTTCAACCCATCTATCATGCATCTTACCCTAGAACTAATAGCCACTGAGCTTGGTACTTTACCTTGATCCTGCAGATAAATGAATAGGACAAAATAAGAGAACATTTTGTAAATTAAGTAGTTGCCTGATGGCCTCTGCAACAAAATTTATGCTGGTAATTAGTTTCATTTGCTTCTCTTTCTGTAACATCCAGAGGTGCCAATCAAGGACTAAGTCCCCAGCCTTAAACAAACGTAAACATATTTTAAACTAAGTAGCCTAAAAGACTTCTAAATCTATAACCTTCCCAAAACAAAAACTTAAATACACTGAGATGAAAAAGTTTCCATAGTCTAACTCCAAGATCACCAGTTCATCAACTTTTGTCCTACTACGATTTTTTGAAAAAGGGCAGATTGAGACTGGACATGAGAAAAAATTCTTTAATCTGTGGGAGATGGATCCCTGGAACAGGCTGCACAGAATGGTGGTGGAGGCCCCATATCTGAAGTCATTCAAGGTCAGGCTGGACGGGGCTCTGGGCAATCTGTTCCAGTTAGAGATGGCCCTGCTTGTTGTAGAGGGGTTGAGCTAGATGACCTTTGGAGGTTCCTTACAGCCATGTGATTTCTCTGTACCTGTAATTTAAAAAACTCTCAACAAATATTAACACCACTACTACTAATTGGACACTGTCAGCTCCTCCCCTTTTCATTCTGTTTCAGTCTCCATTTATATCTCTGTAGGAGATGGGGCAGCAGAATGTCTGAAACCCTAGGCAGGGTTTGAGTATCTCCAGGGCAGGAGACTCCACAGCCTCTCTGGGCAGCCTGTGCCAGGGCTTTGGGACTCATGATGCAAACAAGTTCGTCCTTATTTCTAAATGTTGTCCAGGTCACCCTGGATGTCAGCAGAGCCCTCTGGTCTGTCAACCACGGCTACCAGGTTTGGATCATCAGCAAATTACCCCCTTTTCCAGGGCATTGATCAAGATGTTGAACAAGACCAGACCCAGTACTGACCCCTGGGGAGCACTGCTGGTCATAGGTTTGCAATGTTACCCTGCACCATTGATCACAACTCTGTGAGCTCTGTCACTCAGTCACCTCTTGATCCACCCATAAATGAAATACAGTAACTTTCCAAAATCATCATGAGACTCTGACATTCCTTTTCTGTAAGGCAGTGACCACACTGCCATAGCATTTATCTACTTTCCACATAAAAACCTCTCTGAAAAGTATATTCTCTGCTTTGAATAATGCTGTACGAAAGCAATCCACCTCAGCAGTTTAACATTCTAAGTGAAACAATCAGTTTGAATGACAACCTGGTATTGATCCATTAAATGTTTTAACTAATGAAAAATAGATGTTTCTCTACAATATTACAGTCACATTTCAGCAAGAGACTTAAAACAACTGGGACCTTGCAACCTTTAGATACAATTAACTGTGTATGGCTAAATCAGCAGCAAGTGAAGTGTTTGAAGCCTGAGTGCAACAGTGACATAAGTAAAAGCTATGAATAAACTGGGAAAAAAAAGACAAAGACTTAATCACTACTCAATTCCTTTGTGAATAGAGAGAAAAGAATCTAGCTATTTGACAGCTTTTCTTTTCCAAGGGCCAGAATTAAGAAATATACATTTTATAAAGCCTTCGTTCATTAGATCAGGGATCTATGTCTGTCACAAAGGAGTATTCGTGAAATATGGCCCATGATAATGAAAATGGAAAAGTAAATATTGTGTGTAAAGGCAGAGTCAGAAGCAATTTATGGTTCCAGGAAACAGTTTTGTTATATTTGATCCAGAACTGGATAAACAATTCCCATCCCCATTGCACTAAACAGTCTTCATGGCTATTTTACAAAATCCCCACATTAAGACGTTGAGTGTGGTAAAAATAACAAAGATCCAGACATATTCTATGTAACAAAAAGCTTTCAGACACCAGGTGTTTTAAAACCACTATTGCAACACACTTTAATTAGTTTTGTTTGCTATCCTGAAAGAAAAATCACTCATTGAAAAAAAGCAATAGGTAGTATGAACCTGTATGAAAGAGCACGTCACACTCACAAAAGCAGTAGCACAGCAAGAGAGCCCTACCTTTTAGGGCAGTTGTATAGCCAGCAGCTTGAGCAAATAGCATTGGCACTGCTCGTTACTGGCCACGGGGCTGTGTAGTGGCATAGTAGTAGTGTGGTGTAGCGTTGTGGGTCCTTATCTGGATCCCAACTTGTCCCACTTGGGTTGCCATCAATGTCATGGGTTAGAGATCCCAACTGTATTTCAACCAAGAATGTTAAACTGAAGTGTCAGACACTGACACTGGCAAATCTGCAGACAATGAAACAAGTGACTCAATTTGGAGAAGGAAGGCCACAGGACATTTCAATTCAGTCCCCCCACCTTACAGATCAGAGAAAAACCCCACAGGATATAGACACAGACATAAGCAGTTTTGTCACACTGCTCTTATACTGTACTGAGATAAATGTCCAAAGCTTCTTCACTGTTATCTTAATTATGGCTTCTGTCTGAAATCACAGCAGTCACCCAACTTCAGTCTCAATTCTCATAAATCTTCAAAGTTTAGAATTCTCACAGTCTCTCCAGGTCCAGGAGAATCTTCTCACTCACCATAAATTTTCTTCATCTTGAGAAGCAGTAACATTCTCAGCAGCAGTAACATTCTCTCTCAGCAGCCGCAACACAGTTCCAAACAGTTCAAGATGGAGAAAAGGGTAGAAGAAGATGGAAGTCACCAAGTGGTGAAAAGGAGAAGTGGGGGCCAAACACTTTGCAACTTTTTAAACCCAAACTTTAAACTTTTCTGCAGAAAACACACAAATTAGCCTGACAGATTCTACTCAGCTTTTAAATCACGACAGGGCTTATCCCAGCTGTGCCTCCTGTTCATTCCACAGGAACTAGGTCCAGAATCTGAGGTTATCAACTTGCTGAGTGGAAGAAGCATGGGACTTATATCTCCTGTTACCATACTGTCCACAGGTAGGATAACAGCAAAGGCCTGGAAAATCTGGGTTTCAATTGAGGAAAGAAGTCACAACTAACAATGTACTGATGGGCATTACTCATGATACAAAACAAGCTTCTGCAAGGAGACTGCTTCTGCTTTAGGGAACGAAGCAGCAGCCAAGCAACTGAGTGAGGCAGAACACTTTTTCTCCCTAACTGTGTGGGGGCCAAGGTCTAGAAACTGCCTTACAAAAGGACATCACCACCTTGTAGCTACAGGCTTGATGAGGAGAAGGCTGTCCAGCAGAGGGACCTGGGGTGCTGGTGGACAGCCGCTGAACAGGAGCCAGCAGTGTCTCAGGTGACCAAGAAGGCCAATGGCATCCCAGCCTCCATCAGCAATAGTGTGGCCAGCAATACTAGAGTAGTGATTATCCCCCTGTATTTGGCTCTAGTGAGGTCTCTTCTGAAGTACTGGGTGCAGTTTTGGGGCACCTCAATACAAGAAGGACACTGAGGTGCTGGAGAGGGAGCAGAGAAGGACAACTGGGCTGGTTAGGGGTCTAGGGAACAGGTCCCTCCTCTCTGAGGAGAAAAGGAGGTTGAGAGGCCATTCTATGATTCTATTTCTAACTGTCTCTGAGAAATACTACTCTGAAATAATACTCCAATATTTGAAGGGTGCTGTGCATACAAACATCACAGGGTGGATTCATCCACCATCAACCTGTGCATCTTCACTGATTTCAGAGCGGCTATGTCAGTTTATCATGCATTTGAGTAGGGCTTAACCTCTCTCAGACTAAGCCTAGACCAATACAGTTGGCAAGAAGTTTGAGGAAAAAAAGATATGTCTGTAAGAATGAACATCCTGATGGAATTTGATTGCTTATCTTTTGGACTATACTTTCTAGTGTTTTTGTCTGAGGTTTTATGCTAGTCCTTTACAATTCACAGGCTTTAAAAAGCCAGTACCTACAAAATAGTCATGCACTGGAGTCCCTCCTGATTCACCTAATATTATCCTGAAACAGTGTATACTGAAAACCTTCAGATCAGAAATGGGCTTAACATAAATAAAATATACATAACATATAACATAAATAAAATATACCAGATTTAATAACTCTTCCACTTAGCTTTTTATCCATACCAAAATAAGTTTACTAATTCGATCTTCTGCATTTTGATACTTCCCCATAGTCAATCACTTCAAGTATTTTATTAAAAGATGTTGGATCTTCCACTTCTCTCATATCTAGAGAACTAGTTATTTCACCAAATACAAAAATACCAAGTTGTCTTGGAATTACCTATCCTCTAAAAAAATTCATGCTGTCGCCATTCCATTCAATTCTATCTCCATAACTAATTTCATCAGCATTTATTCCAAAGGTCGGTATTCTATTGAAATCAAAATATCAGTTCCTATTTATCTTGGTTCTGTTTTACTTTTTATTCATTGTAATACAATATTTATTATTGTACAGACATATCCTCAACTTGATAAATCAGCTACTCATCAAACTTTAAACATGTGCCAGTTTTTTCATTATTCTGTGATGACAATCATTAACTGTCTCAATCTGGGCACATTAAACCCTGAGTCCTGTTTCCTCCTCAGATGTGATAATTTCCATTTCTATTCTGTCATTGCCATTAGTTGTCCTCTCTCTGCTCCTGGACACTCTTTGCTCTTGCTCAAAGTGATGCAAAGTATTCACAACTTTGATTATTAACAACTAGAATAACTTTAATCTCCTTCCAAATTTCTTTGGGTCTTAAGCCTGTGTTTTCCCGTTTTGTCCATGTCTAAAAGGACTTCGACATTAGAGACCAGTGACATCTCTAAAGAGCAACTCACCCCAGCTAAAACCACCAGTGACATGCTGTCTAAGAGTGTTTCTGAAGAACCCATCCCTGGAGATCTTCAAGGTGAAGCTGGATAAGGCTCCGGGCAACCTGATCTAGTTGAGGATGTCCATGCTTCCAGCAAGGGGGTTGGACTGGATGACCTTTGGAGGTCCCTTCCAACCCAGGCCATTCTTGGATTCCTCTGTGCTAGAGCTGTGATGCTACCGACCCTATAGCCCTCCTGCACAGGGCTCATCACTCTTTTTAGTATTCTTCAAGGGGTCACAAACATTCACCCTCTTTCGTCACCCACTGAGGCACATACCCCTTGGAGGGATACAGCTTCCTGAATTATTAGAAAACATTATTTCTGCTTAATTTAACAGGTAGCTGCCATAAACCTGTCTAAAGGGCTTGTCAGAGTGACCAAATAAGAACAGGGAAAAGAACGTTTACTTATAAATTTCCAGTTCTTGTTACTTGTGTTTCAGACCTAGGTGTTGTTGACTCAGCCCAGCCACTCGATTCATTGACAATTCTTTTATGAACTTCACTAGCCAGCAAGTTGGGATGTAAAATAGGCAGGAATTTCCCAGTGTTTCAAGACTGGAATGCATTCAAGGAACTAAAGCACTGAAAAAAGTCATTTAGACTGTGATATAATTGATCACTTGAAGAAACAATTCCCTGCTGAATTTCACATCTCACTATGTAGGTACTTAGGAGATCGAGTCGTACATTTTGAACAAAGAATATCCATTTTTCTATTGTCATTCATGTATTACAGTTTAGCTGCTCACAGAAAAGAGAAGGTGTTTGGGGACTAGTGTAAGAACAGTAAATGGATTTGCAGTTATTAGCCATGTGAATTGTACTCTTAATGTTGACATCACTAAACTTTGGCAGTGAAAGTGCTATTAATGTGACTATTGTACGCAACTCTTTCCTATATAATCAAAGAAGATTTTTCTTCTCACAGAGAACATTGATCACAATATACAATGCTGAAGGTATTTGAGCCAAAGTTGATGTTGATTATACCATGGATTGATTTGAAACTGAATCAGGAGAAGGGTTCCAAAGGACGGAAAGAATCAATAGTATGGAAATTGTTAGAGCTTTTCTTCTAACATTCTTGACCTAAATTTGAGAAGGCAAATGAGCTATGTTGTTCTGGTCAGCAGATCATGAACCTGACAAATAGAGGTCTCAGAAGATTAGCTCCCTTGAAAGATGGCTAAATTTGTAGGCCAAAATTTTGTTATTAGTTACTTAGAGCTTTTCTGAATGTATTTCATTCTATTCTCAAAGAGACAGTTCCATCTTCTCAACCTCATTCTATAGCCTCCACTAACCTGTGTTTTACTGAATCCTTATGATCTGACTGTTGTGATCTACTGGACAGATAGGTTATGGGTTCTTCAGAGCATATTGGTATGCATTCCACTCAAAGCAGTGCTTAAGGAAACAGTGACAAAAATTAAAAGACCTTACCCACCAGCTTCTTAGCTGAGTAGCAATTGCACAAGCCTGTTTTCAATTCAACTAATTACAGTATAGAGGCAAGAAACAAGATAAATGGAAGAATAAAACCAATCCCTACATTACTTCTTATCTGCTAGGTGTTGAGATTAAACAATGTCCCTGCTGTTGGTGAAAGAACCACCCCTTTAAGTGTGATATCTATTAGATCCATCTGATGCTACTGCTACAGGGACAATGCATTCATCCTTTCTACCTTAAAGAGGAAACAGAGTGACACTGGAATGAAGAAATGCCATTAGGATGTCATTAACATGTGCCTGCTATTTGCAGCACATTTACACATACAGATAAAATCTGTCCCGTTCATTAATGGTGGCTTGTTGGTTTATATACCTAGTGTTTTCAACTCTTTCTTGTAAACTATATGCTTACTGATTTTCTCATAGGTTTGTGTAAAATGTTGGACTGGAATGTCTGAATCTAAGGTAACTACTATTTGAAAACAACTAATTAGGTATGTCAATGGGGAGTGGTAAGAATAATAACTAGAGAATAATGTGTATGTGCCACCCTGTGCACCGTAACTTTGCTCCTGTGTATACTTGAATCAAAAAGCTTCTAAGAATGTAAGTGTTGAAAATTGGAAAGCACAGTTAGATTGAAATTTGCAGCTGAGTAAATAACTCAGTAGGAGATCATCCTAGAGTTAATGCTAAAAAGTGAATATGATGCATCAAAATGTTGACTGTAGCAATTAGATCTTAAAATCCATTTGCTTTTATCATCAGCAGTTATCTAGCAGACTCTCAAAAAATGATCTTCCTTGTTCTGGTGCAAAAAAAATCTATTGGAGACATAATTATACAAACTGTAATCATAATCAAACTAGACAAAGAATAGCAAAGAAAACAGTACACACGAACAAAGCCTTATAATATTATAGGCTGTGAGCCACAAAGAACATATGGTACATATGCTAACAGTCACCGCAAAAAGAGAGCCTGTGGCTACATCTGTACATCTATGAATGGTTATAAATATCTTAATAGCAGTACAAATAAGAATAGTCTTACAAAATTCCTAAGCAAAGCTATCACCTCAACTAAGAACACAGGAATAAAACCCATCGGTTCAGGCTTCTCAGGAGCCAGGGCTTCAGCTACAAGGAAATAAATTATATTTTAAATAATCATGATCACTGTTATCATATTAAACACTTCACTTTCACTGAAGCAGGCAGACTTCAACTGCTTTTCTTGACTTTGTGACCTTAATGACAGACAAAAAAATACCATAACCTGGGAAGTAAAACCCAGTTAAAGTGGGAATTAATTGATTGCTTTAGTGTCCAGTAAAGTAAGTATACGTAGAGTCCAGTAAGTATAGAAAGCATACAGTTTGCTAACAGGTCTGTGCTAAAGAGAAGAGTATCTTTTGCCCTGTGCAGTGCATTTCAATGGCTTCTTTATCATAGAGAAAGCTGGTCCTCACAGACTTTATTCTGATACCAGAATACTGAGGGCTAAATACAGTCCAAGATTTATTTAGAATTCACAGAATCACAGAATGTTAGGGATAGGAAGAGATCTTGAAAGATCATCCAGTCCAATCCCCCTTCCACAGCAGGATCACTTAGATCAAGTCACACAGGAACATAACCAGACAGGTTTTAAACATCTCCAGAGAAGGAGACTCCACAACCTCCCTGGACAGCTCATTCCAGTGCTCTGTCACCCTCATTATGAAGAAGTTTCTTCTTATATTTATGCGGAACCTCCTATGTTCTAACTTAGACCCACTGCCCCTTGTCCTATCATTGGACATTAATGGGTCTAACTTAGACCCATTGCCCCTTGTCCTTCTTCCTGACACCAGTCCTTTCCATATTTATAAAGGTTAATGAGGTCACCTTTCAGTCTCCTTTCTTCCAATTTAAAGAGACCCAGCACCCTCAGCCTTTCCTCACCAGGAGCATCTCCACTGCCTTCATCCTCTTCATGGCTCTGTGCTGGACTCTCTCCAGCAGCTCTGTGTCCTTCTTGAAAGGAGGGGCCCAGAACTGGACACAATATTCCAGGTGAGGTCTCACCAGGGCAGAGTAGAAGAGAAGGAGGAGATCCACTAACCACCTCCCTTCTAATCCACCCTTGGATGCCATTGGCCTTCTTGTCCACAAGGGCCCATTGCTCTCTCATGGTCATCCTGCTGTCCACCAGGATCCCCAGGTCCCACTCTCCTATTCTGCTCTCCAGTAGGTCAGTCCCCAACCTATACTGGTACCCAGATGCCCAGATGCCAGACTCTACACTGCCCTTTTGGAATGCCATTCAGTTCATCCCTGCCCAACACTCCAGCCTCTCTAGGTCTTGCTGAATGGCAGCACAGCCCTCTAGTGTGTCAGCCACTCATCCCATCCATGGTAGCTCTGCTGGAATGAGTTACAACATTCCATGTTCTAACACCAGCAAAGTACAGAGACACATACCCCCCACTCACAGACCTCAGCACACTTTGATAGCTGTAAGTGAATCCTGCAAGGAAATTCTGGCAAATCCATGTTATACAGCTAATTGAGGTAATCAAGGTGCTCAGCATCATAAAATTGTGTCTACTGACTTCAGAAATGATCTTCTCATTTCATTAACTTTTGGAATTAATACTCATCTTTGACTTTAAATAGACTATGAGCTCTGTGACTTGCATATAAATGTTCAGTCTGTCTGTTTAATCATTCTGTTTCAGTATTTTGCATGATGCCATATGTTCCTGTGACTAAACAATCTGCAGTTGCTATTCAGCTGGCTTTTATTTCTGAAATCTCTAGGGTTTAAAATTTCTGTACAGTAGTGGCATTCCCTCCACAACCAGATAGGCCTCTCAAGTTTACAATCAGCAATCCACTTTTACTAACTCTTATAAAAGAGAACTTGGGTGATGTCATTTCGCCACATGATGTTCATTCTTGTCAGCCCATCACACTCATTTGTTCATGGCAGAACCTGCAGGAAAACAAGAATAACTTCTTCCTCTTCTGTATACCTGTTCGAAAGCCAAGTAGTGTTGCTTCCGATTGTTCCCATCTTGCTGTAGATATATTTAAAGTGTTTTAAAGACAGCAATTAAAATTGGGAGTGCCCTTTCTGTTCCCATAAAATAATTTCATTTAGTTTGCCTGTTCTTTTTATTTAATAAATCAGAATTTTGATGTGGTGGATTGACCCACATTCATATATTCTCACTACTCTCTTCTTGCTGCAATAGCTGTCACACAGCTTTTGTCCCTTCTTAAAGAGGCACAACAACCATTGCTGTTGGGCTCAGCCTTAGCCAGTGGCAGCTCCTCTTGGAACCACTGGCACTGGCTTTATCTGACATAGGAGAAGCTACCAGCGGAAGCCACTCCTGCAGCCCAACTGCTACCAAAACCTTGCCATGCAAGCCCAATATATTTAACTTTAAAAAGTTATAGGGTCACTCCATTGTCAACAAAATGTAATACAATTTCATGTCAGAAATATAATTTCTACAACTTTAATAAAAAAACAACTCACTAACAGTGACTACATCCAACAACTTCTCCATGCTACGTTTGAAATTAGAAATAATTAAACTAAATTAGACAACCTTGTCTTACTGCTGCTAAAGGCTTCTTCGGTAATTGAAGCCATCCATAGGTTAATGACTGACTGTAGTGGCTTTCACCTACTCTACTCTTTATTCAGGTAGGAAATCAACCTGTCCATCAGCATAAGGGGGAAGGAGAGATGTGTAAGGAAGCAGCCAGCCTTGCAGAATGGTGGGAGGAAAAGGAATGACACCTGGGCCATGCTGCCTGCTACAGCCCATTAGGCTGTGACCAGTTGTCACCATCACAGTGACTATGAAGTATCCACACTTCGTAAAAAAAGGAAGTATCTTTACTAATAATTATTAAAAACTTTTCCAAAAATATCCCCTGCTCTGCCCCTCGCAAAATCCAGCTTTTAATGATTTCCAGTTTTATTCAGGTAAAATCAAACACAGCTTTATGGACCCTAAAAACAAACAGTTGTCTCATGTCCAGATTTGCTCACCGAAGGCAGAACTTGCACATTTTCTTTTATGATAGAAATCAAGAACACATTACAGTGGCACTTTCCAAGGCTCATTAGATGAACTAATCTGATGCCTTCCTAAATTAAGTTAGCACTGATTATTTCTTAATATCTTTGTTGTTTTCTAACTTTTCAAAAAAAAGCTTTTTTGGTTTTTCATTGTCCCCTGAAATCAGCCCCTGGTTTCTGGAAGCACTTAATTCAGCAGCAGCGTTTCCTGAAGTGCATCTTGTGTCAGATTTAACAGCTTCACTTAGTGTTTTAGTAAGCTTCCCTGCTCAGCTACTTGGTCTTTATGGTTTCATCTGCCTCCATCTGCTCTGAATAAAGTTGCAGTAAATCTGGCCCTTTGCCTTTTCTGTCAAGATTTAAGTGGAAAGAGGGTCTACAGGGCAGCAGCCCCAGCCTTGGGTGCCTCAAAGGTAATCCCTGCTTCCTCAGAGATCCCTGTTATGGTGAATAAAACAAACCCAGTACAGTAAGTATAGAGATGGATGGGCATCTTCTGAGTTGCTGAGGGAAGGAGGAAAAGAACTTGCAAAATAAATTCTATGAGAATAAGGAATTGCTTTCTACATATGATTAAAAAATATTAATTAAACTTTCCAATTTGCTGATCATCCATTACTCCAGTTGGCTTCAGCTATCATAAGAGGCGTTTCTCTCCTTACTGAAAGTTTGGAACCAGCTTCTGAAAGTTTGAATTGAATTTTTTTGAAAATTCAAATTAGAAAAATAAATATGGAAATTGTAATTACTGATCCTTCCAGGAAAGTCAGCAAAACATTCTCGTATTGACCTGGCCTATGGAAGAAATTACATATTGCTTGTGTGGTGTAGTTACAGGAATGACACCTGATTAAAACAGGCAAGTGTTCATTTAATTAAAACATTGTTGAGGCTGTCCCTGATCACTGCAGGGAGTTTGGACTAGATGACCTTTGGAGGTCCCTTCCAACGCAGGCCATTCTGTGATTGTTTAGTTTAATAAAGAATGGGAATCACTACTATTTTTGGATGAAAAGGAGAGACAAGAAAAGGGGAATTATTGCCTTGAACTGCAAAAATGTTTTTATTCAATGCTTGCAGTAATTACTTCTCATTCTCTGCCACATGTCACTCACCAGGGGGTAGTGACTGAGCAGCTGTGTGGTTCTTCACTGACCACTGGTGTTAACCCACAGCAATATTAGAAAAAAAAGATCCACAGACTGAAAAAATAAGTTCTACAGAGTAAATACCTAACACCAGACAATTAAAAAAACCCCACAACACTCTTATGTCTTCTTGGTGCAGTGGAATCATAGAATGGCTCATGTTGGAGGGGACCTCCAAAGGGCATCTAATCCAGCCTCACTGCAGCGAACAGCAACAACCTCAGGGTTGAACACTGGATCAGGTTGCCCAGAGCTTTGTCCAGCCTCCCCTTGAAGATCTCCAGGGATGGGGCCTCAGCTCCCTCCGTGGGCAACTTGTTCCAGTGTTCAACCCCTCTCCTGCTAAAGAACCTCTTCCTAACTGCCCATTTCAATCTGTCCTTGTCTAGTTGGAAAACATGGCCCCTCGTAAGATTATGAGTTCTGTAGCGGGACACTTACTTACCAAAAGGTAAGTAAGTAAGTAGTGACTTACTAACCATCAGGTGGCACAAGGAGAGGCAGCATCAGTGCTGTGAGATACTACTTTTGTTTAGTTGCAGGCTCCCAAAGATCCTCTCAGCCAGTAGAGATCTGTTGGTGGCCAGGATTTCTTTTATGTATTAGCTGGATGAATCCCTACAGTGATAGCATGGGAAGCTGAATTATGACGTGAAAACATTACATATCATGTTTAAGGAGGCTGTCCAAACAGTTAATAAACCAGACAACAATACACCAGCAGAAAACTTATCTAGCACTGCTTAATAGAGGAACAGCTTCCACTGGGGAAAATTGGCAATGGGTGCTGGTTGCGTGACTGTGATTGGAGTGAGCACCAGAAAATTGTGTTCTCTTCCTGCTTCTGAAATTCCTTTGTGCAGTGCAGAGCACTCCACACCTGAACCCTCTGTTTTGATACCAAAATCACATCTATAACACAGCCATGCTCCATATAGGGACATCTCAGACCTAGTAAGATCATCATCACTGGTGCAACCTATTTTTCATTGAAATAATCCTAATAATTGCTGACACATCTCTTGCAAGGATGTTAAATGAGAGAATTCAGATGCCACAATCACATTATTAAATAGTAGTCACTAGTCCAATTTTTAAGGAGTCTTCCACAATGCAAACTACAGAACACTACAGCCACTTTTTTGTCACTTACATACCTCAGCTGGACGTCAGGGAAATCATTCAAAGATGCTAAAAGGAAAACACAATTGCCCATCCAAGAACCTGACTATTTGAAACAGAGGAACTTTCCAAAGCTGAGCATTATAAGACTTTTAATGGAATTGTAATGCAAACTAGCACACTGAAAGACCTCTGCAAAGTTTCAGCTTTCAGGAACATTCTCAGTCATGCCGAATCCCTGATAATCTCACTTTGAGGAATCCTCACAAGTAACCTTTTAGGGTTTGGTTTCACAGCTGAAGACTCTGGTGCTCTCTCTAACTTATGTGTGTGAGGTTTATATAGAGTTCACCATCTTGCAATCAAAAGACTGCAATCAATCTTCAAGGATGTTAGTCTTTATGATTATCTTATTCTTAGACCTGTCATTGGGTTTTTTCATGATCTTACTGCAGAAGATCTGTAGAAGACATTGGCTAAATGTTTATTCCTATAACTAGTATCTCAGCCAGCACTTTTTAAGCTCAGAAGTAAATCATCCACTTTTGAATTGGACAGCATTGAGGAAACAAAATTCAGGGAGCATAAAGATATCAAAGAGTAAAGACTTTTTTAAATGTTACATGTTTTTCTTGCAAAAAGGTGCAGATGAGTAAAAATTATAATTGACAATTGCTTCCCTGGAGCTAGGTTGGGCCAGTTGAGACTGTGGCAAGAAAACTTCCGGCCCTGGGAGAGGACTCAGATAATTATCCATAAATGACTTTTCATGTAGGCAGTGATCAATTTGCAACAGGAAGTTTGGCGGTGGCCAGTCTGTTCTCCCAAGTAACAAGCAAGAGGAAATGGTCACTACTTGTGCTAGGGGAAGTTTATGTTAGATGTTAGGAAAAAATTCTTTATAGAAAAGGATCAGGTCTAAAACATTGGGACAGACTGCCCAGGGGACATGGCGGAGTGACCATCCCTGCAGATATAAAAGATCTGTAGATGTGTTGCTAAAATTGCCAGGAGTTTGACAAAGTATTGAAGCTGCAGAAGTGATCTGATGGAGTATAGAAAGAAATAGGAGGAAATGGTGAAATCCTTTCTTTGCTCAATATGCACAAGGAACATGGATTTGAATCTTCTCTGAAGTTATTTATCAGAAAAGCCCAATACTTGGATTACTATCTGTTCTCTCCCCCCAAAAAATTAAAATCATTACAGTTAATACAAGACGCAAGAAAATCTTTCTTGCCAGGACATACAAACCATGTTGCACCACCTGTAAAATTTCACCACTTATTTATTGCAATTGGGCTTTTTCTATCCACTGAAGTCTACCTACCTGAGTGGCATTCTTCCTATTCCTAGCCTGAACTGAAGGTGTTGTAGTTCACTTCTGTCCTGAGTTAAGAGGAATTACATTCAAAAACCAGAAAAGCAGCCAGGTCTCCAGGGGTCTGGAATAGAATCTATCAGGCAAAAAAAAATAGCTTCTGGAAACAAAAGGGTTTATTAAATCTTTAAGTACAAAAGCAGAAAAAGCCCAAGCAGGTGACACAAACAAAACAGAAACTCTGTCACAGTGCCATTACACACATCCTGAGAAAAGAGAAATGGCCAAAGCATTCTGTAGCCGTCTTTGGCTTCAGGTCTGGTCCCCTGGGGAGAGGGACACACAGCACCGTACAGCAGCTCCAGGCGTGATCAGGCCATTCCAGCCCCGAGAAGTGGGGCCAGCTGAGGCACCCCCTGGTCAGGGGTGGGGCTGGCTACTCTGCCACTCTGCAGGGCTCCAGGAGAGGGGAAAGGGAGAGAGCAAAGAGAGAGACTGCTGACTCCTGAACAGCATCTTTTACTGGGGTGAGGGGCAAAGAGGAACGCCCCTGCACTCTCCCTCTAAACCAGTCACAAAGTCACAACTCCACAAAGTCACTACCCACTTTGAAAACCCCATTCTCAGCTCTGAGCCACCTCCATTAGCTGATAATGGCTCCAACTTCTCTGAGTAGACAGAGAAGCCATTTGGGATGAGTGGCTGCATGGTGCTTGGTTGCAGACTTGCTATGTGTCAAGTCCATTTTTTTGGTGACTGATCAAACACAAGGCTTTCTGTTCAAAAACATAGCTAGGTTTTGACATTTATGATTACAACTGGGAATCAGCCCTGATTGGTTCTATTCCTATGCTATGACTTCCTCTCAGACCTAGGAGTACTCAACCTTTAATTACTCTGTTACACAGTCTGTGAAATCAGGACAATGTATTTTATCTTTATAATTCACTCTGACATCAATAAGAGAAAAAAGCTGGGTAGGTGCAAGACTTTTCTGTGTCACAGAACTAACACAAATGCAGATGACTCCAGGGACGCACAATGTGACTGCATTGTCTACTTCAGCTAAGAGTTTTTCCAAATTTTAACCAATTGTTAATAATTTACTCCTATAAAATATGAGTAGAAAGAGCTTTATAGGGTTTTTCCAGTCATCAGTTCTGCCCAAGTCAGGATGAGCTGATATTTGAACTTATATCTTCTTGACTTTTTTTTTCTGGTAGACACACAGAATGTATTACCTTTTATTTTTTGGTACAATGATCAAAACCAGAATCAGGATGAAATAACTTTTTTGCTAATGTTAGTTTGTAATTATTAAAATTATTATGCTGCTGGAAAATGAGATGATTTTTCTTGTGTACCTTGCATCAAGTCTTTCATGCCTTCTACACTTCTTTAGCAAGTCGCTTAATTTGCATGAACAACCAATTAGTCCTGATTTAGATAAAATGTTCTTGTCTGTTGCTTGGCATCACATTCATCCCTAATCATTTTTTGCTGTTATAATAGGCACTGTCACCATGAACTCACACAGTTAATAAGGCAAAGCTATTAATTTCTTAATTTCCTTAATTTTTTAGTGCAATTTTGAGTATTACAGATGATTATTTTTAAAAAAGGTTTCTATTTTGGCTACTTTTTTCAAATGCTTAGGTGCATTATAGTTTGGTGTAAGAGTAACACCTTCCTTTGCATAAAAGACCAGCTGGTCACAGTGGTATTTGTAAGCATAAAATGAGAAGACTGTGGAACTTTAAGATCAGGAGCCACCCTGTGCTAACCGAAGCACAGCTGGCATACTAAGGACCAAATGCTGTCCCACATCTTTTGGTTGAGGCAACCTTGGAGTAAAACAAAACCTCCAAAAAGAAGACCACACATCTTTACCAAGAGCAATCCTTCAATGTGCCAACAGCAACCAGATCAAATATAAATGACCAACAGACCAAGCTATGCCAGGGATAACAGCGCAATCCCGCTCAAGAGCCCATATTGACAGGGGGGTGTACAACCTCGGTCTCGGATCAGGACACCCTAATGGTGCAGCCACTATTAAGGGGTTAATTTGTTCAATGATTAACATGCAGTGAACAACCATGTTGTCTAGTTAAGTTTACTTAAATATCTTACAAATATAATGTTTGCCCTAACTTTCATAGATTGATTTACTATAGATTTACTCTTTGATAACACATCATATCCTCTTAAATTGGAGATTACTTTTCCTGGATAAAGATGCTTCAATGAGGATGACTAGTCACTTAGTAGGATACTCTGGATTCTTAAATTACTTGTAGTAGCTTATATTAATGCAAAACATTAAACAATAATGTTTAGAGAGTTGAAGTGCATTTTGTTTAATGAGTTCTCTTCGTTCTGTTTAGATTCCTGGAGAGGATATACAGTGATTGCTTCTATTAAGAACATTAGCACAGATTAAAGATCTGTTCCTGATTATAGCAAACTTTGAGAAAGTCATAACCATTTTCAAAGATATTTCAGTCACACAGTTATTGAGGCTGGGAAAGCCCTCTGAGCTCAACAAGCCCAGCCCATGATCTGACATCACCACATTAGCCAGACCAGGGCACTAAGGGCCACGGCCAGTCTGTCCTTAAACACCTCCAGGGACGGGGACTCTACCACTGCCCTGGGCAATCCATGCCAATGTCTGATCACCTTTTCCGGGAGGAAGGGCTTCTTAACATCCAACCTAACCCTCCTCTGGTGCAGCTTCAGGCCCTGCCCTTTCATCTTGGCTCTAGTTGCCTGGGAAAAAGGCCCTACCCCCACCTGACTACAGCCTCCCTTCAGGGCGCTGTACAGAGAAGAAGGTCACCCTTGAGTCTCCTCTTCTCCAGGCTAAATATTCCCAGGTTCCTCAGCCTGTCCTCATCACACTTTCTCTCCAATCCCTTCCTCAGCCTTGTTGCCCTCTTCTGGATCTGCTCCAGCCACTCAAAATCGGTTTTGAAGTGGGAGGCCCAGAACTCCCTCCAGTACTTGAGGGAAGGCTTCAGTTTGACTGTGTGTTCCTTGTTATTTTGGATTAAGTGGATCGGTACAAATCTGTCAGAATAGGTTTCTTCCAAAATCCTATAAAATGTATTTTGCCCGTAGTAAAAATAAAGCACTGGTTGAGCAGTGCAAGCTGTGAGCATCTCAAAGTACCACGTACAAATTGTGTAATTGCTAGACACCAACACGTATTATTAAATTTGCATCACTTATACGGAATTTGAAGCAAACGCTTCAATGTGATTCATTCACAGAATTCAACAAGGAAATCAAAGGCCTCAGAGGATTCCACATTTCCATCCCTAACTGGGAGGTCACCCTCAAAATAAACATTTTTGTTCCATATGCATCAAAGTTACGTAACAAAACTCCAAACAAGAATGACTTCTAACCAAACTGCCGGCAAGTTATGAGAAAGATTAGTATGTTCCTATAAGTATGTGTAATGCTAATTAGGCACAAATTTAATTTTAAAAAGAATTGTAACTGAACAATACTGCTATTTATACTTTAATTAGAATAGAACAAATATTTTCTTTAAGAAAAATGCATTATTCCATGAATGGTTAACACAGATGAAGACACTGTTCGAAGCACTTTCAGGACATGGTAAGGTCTTGACAGGTGGGGGATAGGCTCTTTTCCCAGGCAACTAGTGATAGGATGAGAGGACAGAGCCTGAAGCTGCACCAGGGGAGGGTTAGGTTAGATGTGAGGAAGCCCTTCCTCATGGAAAGTACAGTTAGANCCTCATGGAAAGTGCAGTTAGACATTGGAATGGACTGCCCAGGGAGATGGTGGTGTTGCCATCCCTGGAGGTGTTTAAGAAAAGACTGAATATGACACTTGCCCTGGTGGTGTCAGGTCATAGGCTGATATCCTGATGAGCTCAGAGGTCTTTTCCAGCCTCAACAATTCTGTGATCCTGTGATTTAATGCATAGTTTGCATACACTAGCAAAAGGCTTAATAGCCTAATGAGAACTATTGCACCAGATTTCTTTCCCTTGGGTTCAAAACTATAGAATTTGGGTAAATTGTTTTGACTGTGTACAGGCTGTTAGCTCGATAAGTCTTGTTTACATAAACAGAAATTTTACAACTTACAGCCTATTCAAACTGCTAAGTATCAGTAAGCAACAGAAGAAAACTTATGTGCTGACATTATTAACTACAAGGGGTCACACTGAAAGCATCCATTTAGGGACTCATACTGCTGAGATACGTTACAGCTCTGTACAGTATTACTGAACATGTAAAAGAGTAAGTGACACCAGTAGTTTTTATTCTTTCAGCTGATTGGATGGTCTGTCAGTTGCTCACATGCAGGAAGAATCTAGTGCATTTCACTACTTCATATAGCCAATATGACTGGTAGCTATTCTAGGTTGGCTGAAAGCCTATCTGTGATTGCTTGTTCAGCCTCTGGAACTGGATGAGAGGGGTTTGGAGCAGAATGCAGCCCCCATAATCCAAGGGGAAAAGTGATGTGCGAGCACGTGTGACCACTAGGGAAGATCCAGGCAGATGAGCTAGCAAGCAGCCTGACAGCTGGAGGAGACGGGGAGCCTCCAAGGGTGAGAATACAGGAGGTGCTCTCTATGGGGCCCATTGGACTGCCAGCAACTGCTAGAGAGACCATAGGGTCAGGAGTCTCTAGGGGCAAAAACCGCTGGGTTGTGTGTCTGTAAGGATGAAAGCCTAGGGAACTCTGGGATCAGGGGAGTCCCAACCACCTCTGGGTGTATTTTTGTATGAGAGTGACACGGGCTGTACCAACAACTGGAGAAAGGATGCTGCCTTGGGAGCTTGTATAGCCTGGTGCCAGCAACCAGGGAGATAGCTCAAGGCACAGCTGTGGGCAAAATGAGTGTGTCAGATCAGATGCTGTGACGGCACTGGGGGAGTGTTGTTTATATCTACATATATCTTATATACATGTCTGTATATGCATTCTCACTAGCAAGTCTCCACCCTGCTGAGCTAGAGATGGGGAAAGGATGGTGTCATTCCTACTCCCTATGTTTGCGGCAGTGCTGTGTGTGTCTGTGGGGCCAATCATATGTGTCTGTGTGTTGTATGCATGCATCCCATGAATGTGAGGAGCACATGCTTAGCTTTGCTACTGGTTGCACAGAGGACATGAAGCTGCAGCAGGCGTCTCTTAGGCTGTTGCATCCAGCCTGATGTATTTTCCTGTAGGAATTAGCTATTTTAAAAATAAAATTCTGTGCATGTTTGCCTAGTATCCCATTCACTAGACTGACTACTCAGTGCTTCCTTTTAGATCATGCTTTCTAGACCTCTGATCTGATCTGTATCTTGTATGATTTTGATTTTAAATTCCTCTCTTTGGAAGATATTTTTATTGAAGGTGACCTGCCCAGCCAGTACTTGTTGACTCACTAATGAATGCAAGAGGTAGGCTTATTTAATACATCTTTGCAGACTAGGGTCTTGATTATACATTTGATTGTGGCACTTGATTTTTTCACATTTGAAGTTTGTGATCCCCTACAATCCCTGGAAAGGTGGGGAATTAATTTCTTTACAACCATTTGTTTTTCTTCCTACTTGACTGTTAATTATACATGTAAACATAGTTCCTTGCTCTCGCCTTGGTTGAGCTAAATCTGCGGTTTTTCCAGACCATTTGTCCAATTTGTTAAGATTGTTCTGAATTCTCATCCTATCCTCCAGCACGTCTGCAGTCCCTCCCAGCTATGTGTTGTCTGAAAATTTAATCATATGCTGTTGATTCCATCATCCTAGTTGCTAATGAAAAAGCTGAACGAAGCGTCTCTCCATACATCTTTGTTCCAGCACTAAACCCCAAATAACAAGAGAGTGCTGCCTAACCACTCTTTAGGACCTTGTAGAAGTGAAAAAAAATTATTTCCTTACCTGGATTATTAAAAAAAACCCCAACCAACCAATGAAATAAAATTATATATAAAGACAAATTCTATGTTAAAACCCTATTAAATTTAACATACCATAGAGTTAGACAGTTTTCTGTATTCCCTGACTTCTGATCTTGTAAAGTAAAAATTCAGTGAGTTGGACCAGACTTTTTTTTCCAAACTCAAATACAGCTATTACTATTAAGAAGCTAGGCATCCTCTATCAAAACTGAATTTTATTTTAGTCTATATAATTCTGTGTCTCTCTCCTCCCCACGAATTCTATGATTAGCACTGCACATTGCCTCTCAGTGTCTTTCAGGATAGGATATATTTCAACCACAGAATCTCAGAAGCATTTGGGTTGGAAAAGACCTTTAAGCTCATTGAGTCCAACCATTAACCCAAGTGTCCCAAGGCCACTAAACCACGTCCTTAAGCTCCACATCTATTTGACTTTTAAAAATGTCCAGGGACATCGATCCAACCACCTCCTAAGTTTATGATGTCTTATTGTCTTCTTATCTACATATAAATTGCCATAACTATCCCAGTTGTCTAAACTCTCAATACAGAGAAAATAGATCCTTGGTTGGATTGCTACCCACACTGCTGTCTAGTATTATTTGAGGTCATACAGGGTTCTCCATGATAGCCACTGGAGGTAACATCAGATTGATGTGAGCTACCAGTCCTCCTTAGTTAGCCTCATCTCACATGGTAGTAGAGGATTAAGCTGGAGCAACTGAAATGTGCTTTAGCTTCTACTGGCCACAGTGGGAATTTAGGACTAATAACATCTATTTGAGATGATGTAGGGTATTCTCATCGTATCCCAAGTACATGTTTCAAAAGGACCTTGTCTAGTCACAGATTTCATGTCACATCTTGAAGAAGTAGATGGAAGTCTGCATACCAGAGGGTACTTCAAATGTCACCAGATGCCTAAGTGTGGGTACTTAATCAAGTATGCTTGAACAGACACCTTCAAACACTTACTGACTTCAAATACTCACACAGCCTTCTTGAGACAAAAATGAAGGGCCCTGAGATTATTTCAAAACTTCAGACTTAAGTAAAGAGTCTTGAGTCTAGATTCTCTACTGCCTTGATCTAGATTGAGTTCAGACACACAGTCCTTGCTCAGAATAAGTACTAGGTATCTGTTGCCACTAAAAGACTTCTACATGTCATAGACTCATAGAATCATCATGGCTGGAAAGGATCTCCAAGATCATCAAGTCCAGCCCTCATTCCAACATCTCTCTAACCCCCAGACCATGGCCTCAAGTGCTCAATCTACTCAATTTTCAAACACGTCCAGGGATAGTGACCCCACCACCTCCTGGGCAGCCTGCTCCAGTGGCAAATCACTCTCTCAAGAATAAATTTCTTCCTAATATCCAATCTAAAC
>VZRI01009845.1:190155-243021 GCA_013397515.1 Upupa epops
ACCAGATGCCTAAGTGTGGGTACTTAATCAAGTATGCTTGAACAGACACCTTCAAACACTTACTGACTTCAAATACTCACACAGCCTTCTTGAGACAAAAATGAAGGGCCCTGAGATTATTTCAAAACTTCAGACTTAAGTAAAGAGTCTTGAGTCTAGATTCTCTACTGCCTTGATCTAGATTGAGTTCAGACACACAGTCCTTGCTCAGAATAAGTACTAGGTATCTGTTGCCACTAAAAGACTTCTACATGTCATAGACTCATAGAATCATCATGGCTGGAAAGGATCTCCAAGATCATCAAGTCCAGCCCTCATTCCAACATTTCTCTAACCCCCAGACCATGGCCTCAAGTGCTCAATCTACTCAATTTTCAAACACCTCCAGGGATAGCGACCCCACCACCTCCTGGGCAGCCTGGTCCAGTGGCAAATCACTCTCTCAAGAATAAATTTCTTCCTAATATCCAATCTAAACCTCTCTGATGCAATTTGAGGCCATTTTCCCTGGTCCTATCATTATTAATTTCGGAGAAGAGACCAGCACTGACGTCGCTACAACCTTCTTTCAGTAGTTGTAGAGAGCAATAAGGTCTTCTCTCAGCCGTCTGTTCTCTAAACTAAGTAACTCCAGTTCTCTCAGCCTCTCCTCATAAGGTCTGTTTTCCAGACCTCTCCCCAGGCTCATTGCTCTTCTCTGGCCCTGCTCCAGCACCAAAGTGTCCTTCTTATACTGTGGTGCCCAAAACTGGACACAGTACTTAAGGTGCAGTCTCATGAGTGCAGAGTACAGGAGCACCATCCTCTCCCTACTCCTGCTGCTTCCACTGTTCCTGATACAGGCCAGGATGCTGTTGGCCTTACTGGCCATCTGGGCACCCTACTGGGTCCTGTTCAGCTGGCTGTTAAACAACACCCTGAGGTCCTTTTCTACCAAGCAGTGTCCTGACTGACCTCTAGCTGCTGCTCCAGGAGGGCTCCTGTCATGACTGCTATATCCATGAAGGTATCACTGACACCCTAAAGCTTATCAAGAGACATTGTTATCCTGATTTGGGTAATGGAGCTGATTGCCTTATTATGCCTTCACTGGCATTGATTACTTTAGGCAGCCAACTCAAGTTAACCTTCTGAGGAAAATAGAAGCAAAAAAAAAACATTCAACATAATTTCCACTTTCTTTATGATTTCTTTTTATGTTTGAGGAACTAGTATCTTACCCACATTGATCTCTTCATGGTACTTCCTCTCCTGCTTGTGCTTTTTGTTGTTACTTTGAGCAACTTAATTCTTTATCTTTAAAACTCATTATTAAGAGAATTTTATATAATGATTTCTTTTAAAGACTTGTTAAAGCATGCCCTTCTGAAATCACTTATTTTTTAATTACATTAAACTAAACTAGATAATTTAAGGCTGTTTTAAACAGTTTAATGTATTCCTTTCCATATTTCTCATTCACTTCATTCATACAGTGGGATAGAACTAGTGAGAAACCTAGAGAGAAACCTGAGTCACCCTTCCCGAGTTGCCGTTGTGGAACACAAATATGCCACATGCTATTCATGACACTAAAGGGCAAGAAGGAACTGCACAGGCAGTGGACGCAGGGACTGGGAAGACTATAGGGACGTTGCCCAGTAACATAGGGATGGAGTCACAAAAACCAAGGCATGGCTGTAGCTGAAATTGTCCAGGGATTCAAAGAATCATAAGAAGAGTTTTTACAGGTATGTCAGGCAGACAAGGTTAATGAAAGGTTAATGAAAGGTTAATGAAAGGTTAATGAAAGGTTAATGAAAGCCTCCTCCTGTGATCAACAAGTCTGGTCACCTGGTAACAACAGGCGAGGAGAAGGCTGAGATACTCAACAACACTTTTACTTCACTCTTCACTGACTCTTCTCACACCTCCAGAGTCAATGGCTGACAAGGCGGGGCAAGGAGAGCAAAGCCCCTCCCAGTGTAGGAGAAAATCAGGTTTGTGACCACCTGAGGAACCTGAACTCTACTGGATCTAACAAGATGCTTTCTAGAATCCTGAGAGAATTGGCTGATGTAATTGCCAAGCTAGTCTCCATGATATTTGAAAAGTCCTGGCAGTCAGGTGAAGTCCCTGGTGACTGGAAGTTCTATTAGTAGTCACCTGTTGTAATTCAAGGGGTATTAGTTTTAAACTAAAAAGATTTTAGATTATATTTAGATACAGAGAGATATACAGAGATACAGATACTGACATAGATATAGATAGGTAGATACAGATACGGATATAGATATATAGCTATAGATTCAGAGCTATAGATACATATAGATACAGAGATATACATAGATATAGATGATATAAATGCAGACTAGATATAAGGAAGAAGTTTTATACAGTGAGGATGGTGAAACACTGGCTCAGGTTGCCCTGAGAAGTGTTAGATTGCCTATTCATGGAAACATTCAAGGTCAGGCTGAAGGGAACTCTGAGCATCTGAAGATGTCCTTGCTCAATGCAGAGGGGATTGAACGTTTGAATGTCCCTTCCAACCCAAACCTGAGCCCCCAGTAGTTGAAACTTGAGTGAAGAACAGCTCAAGCAAATGTATAAAATAAATGCAAATTTGAGATCAGTAAAGAGCAGTAGGATTTTTCAACAAGTTGGCTTAATATTATTGCTCTACAAAACAAAACAGTCTTAAGTTAAAGAGAATAATTATGAGATTTATTCTTTCTCCATCACTTTTACAATACTTTAGACAGATGCAAATTTTACTTAGGAAGACATAAGATTTTTCTTCTAGATTTTTTTTCAACGCTGCCTTTCCAGCACAATTTCTGCTCTGTTTCTACATGGATCTGCTCACTGTAGCTCTTTTTCACATAGTGTTTTCATATAATCTCCCCTGGAAACAAACTGCTAAACAATACAGTGTCCTATAACCCCCCCATCAATTAAGTATCTCACAATGGGAAGCGGTCAAATTGAATTAAATGCATTTCTAGACTCAATGAACTGCAAGTACTTTGGGGTCACATTTTAAGAGGTTCTGTTATTGGCAGTAATGTACCAAGTAATTTTTTTCACTGAACAATATACATAAAACTTTAGCACTGGACAAAAAATGTGTTAGAGCACAGCTGCAATCTCTCCCTACGTATAAATGGACATCGACCTGATGGAGCAGGTTCAGAGGAGGCCACCAAAATGATCGGGAACTGGAGCCCCTCCCCTACAAGGGCAGGCTGAGGGAGCTGGGGTTGTTCAGTCTGGAGAAGAGAAGACTCTGGGGGGGACAGACCTGATAGCAACTTTCTGGTCCCTGAAGAAGGCTAAAAGAAGGCTGCAGAGGGACTGTTTATAAAGACCTGGAGTGACATGCACATGAAGCCATTAGTTCTTTTGCAAGGTTTGTTACCTGTTGCTCATAAAATCCAAACATTTCCATTTCTCACTCTTGTCACCAAAAATCTGTATTGGTTTAGCAACCTGTATGGCACATTTGTCTTTTAAGATTTCATGCTTAGAATGGTTTACATGATACCAGATGAGACAGTTTACTTTTACCCTTCATCAGGCTATGTGCTATATACCCTTCATGCTGCAATACAGTGTTAACCCTTCCCCTTCACTGCTTATGTGAGATTTTATTACGGAGTATGTTCTACCTATTATTCATTTAATTCGTAATTCACATTAGACAATCACCTTCACGGATTTTTCCCTTTTTCATTTATGGTTTTGTATTTCTACTGCAATAATGTGTACGCTCTTTTTTAGAGAGAAAGCTTTAATCTCAGACTGGATGACAACTAGATAATAGTGAAATTTCTATGCTTTCTAAAAGACCTATAAATCTGTAGCAAGCCTTATTGCAATGACCCTCTTTAATTTGCTAGCTATATTAATAGAAAACCATATAAATTTCATCTAATTTAGCCTCCTGCTAAATTTGTCTCTCACACATTCTTAAACTTATTTAGAATCATTGAATCATAGAATCATCAGGGATCGGAAGGAACCTTGAAAGATCATCTAGTCCAATCCCCCTGCCACAGCAGGACACTCAGACCAAGTCACAGAACAGAACATTACGGATTGGAAGCAACCTGATTTGGAAGATTTAAAATGCATCTTCATAACAAAAATGCCTCCCAAATAAATCTTATGAATGTTTTGAGGTTTGGTGCTACCCCCACTTGAGTCAAGGGCATTTGATAGTGATCATGGATATTTTAAATCAACACACTTTCATGAGTATTTCAAGTGTTACAAGCAGAAGTCTAAGCCTAGCTTGAATAAGTTAGACTGGTTGATGGAGCCAAGATGCAGAAACAAGAATAGGGTTTTTTTGGGAAGACAGTGTTTTCCTGACAAAGACAAACATGGATTTGTATATCCCACACCCACCAAAGCATACCTTTCTGTTCTGGGCCCTGTTGATTAAGCAGAAAGCCTGTGAAAGAACCAGATCTCTATTAACTCCTGATTGGTTGTTATGGCAACTGTGATTATCATGATAAACCTCAAGCAGTCCTGAAATAAAACCAGTCAAAAGTTTTTACTCTTTTTCTTGCTTCTCTTTTCTGCTAAAAACTTTGTTATGGTAGAAAGAAAACATCCATTACTTGTACTATAAATGGAATCTTAATAGTCCAGTCAGATAATTATTATTGAAGTAGGTCTATTTTTTTACAGAAAAGATAAATGTACTAGGTGTAGGTGTCAAGAAATTAGCAGGAGGTATTTCAGGAGTGGCCCCTGTGAGGAGACCTAGATGGTTCTGACTCAGCCAATCCAGCAGGGCACAGCTGAGCCCAGCAACAAAGCTGGTGGCACCTTGAGAAAGTTTATTTTAAAAGGGGGAGAAGGAAACAGGAAGGGTGAGAAACAACAGAGGGAACACCACAGTGAAAGCAGGGGAAGAGATGTTCCACACACTGGAGAAAAGATTCCCCTACGTCTTGGGAGAAGATCCACCCCACAGCCTGCGAAGGACCCCATGCTGTAGCACATATCTGTCTACTGAAATAGCTGTGGCTCATGCTGGAGAAGTGGAAAAGCATGAAGAAGTGTCAGAGGAGAGCAATTATGGAGTGATCACACACTCACATTCTCTCTCTGTTTGCAACTCTTGGGGTGGGAGGAGGTAGAAGGATTATGAATGAAGGAAAGGAATTCAGCCTGGGAAGAGAGGGGCTGAGGGAAAGGTGGTTTAGATTTTTTTGTTTCTCACCACCCAACTCAAATAACTCAAAATTAGACAATTTTATATAACCCAAAACTCAAATAACCCAAATTTATTTAAACTGGCAATAAATTAGATTAATTTTGCTCAAGTTCAATCTGTTTTGCCTATGGCAGCACTTGGTGCGTAATCTCCCTGTCTTTATCTCAAGCCACAATACATTTAATCTCTTTTTTTTATTTCTGTCTATCCTGTTGAGGAAGGAGAGTAAGAGAGTGGCTGGATGTCATCTTGCAGCCAGCTAAGGTCGACCCACCACAAGAAAGAAAAATAAATTTAAGAAAGAAATGGCTGTGTACAGAAAAGTTAGAAGCAATAACATTAACACCCTTAGCTTTGTGTTACACATAGTCTCTGGGCTTTGCCTTTCTTGGTGGGTTTTTTTTTGCTGTTATTACCCTCCACTTGTCTCTGGCATTTGTCTTCTGCTGGGGTAGGTACAGTGTGTTATCAACATCCCTTGGCCACCACCAAATATGAGTATGATGCTGCTGTATTCTTCTCTCTCTCTCTAGGATCTGTTGGGGGTCATGTTAACATTTGCATCTTCATCTTCTTTCACTTGCCTGCAAGTTCACATTGTAACCAAATTTACCAGAAATGGTGCATTTTACATAGCTTAACTATTTGCTCTTTCTTACCCCTCAAACTGCTTTTGTCAGGTTCCAGGTCTGCCACTCCTTAACTGCCTTTGATTATTTGTTTAGAATCATAGAGTCATTAAGGTTGGAAGAGACTTCCAGAATCATCAGGTACAACCATCAATGTGACCCCACCATGCCACTAAACCCTAGGGTCACATGTATGTGGTTTTTTAACATTTCCAATGATGGGGTTACAACCAGTGCCAAGCATGTCTCCACCTCTCATCATGGGAGGGTGGAGGAAAGTGATTCTCTCCCTCTACACCACTCTCATAAGATCCCATCTGTATTCACCTCTGGGACCCCCAACATAGGAAGTTCATGGATCTGTTGGAGTGAGCCCAAAGTAGGGCCACAGAGATGATCACAGGGCTGGAGAACTTCTTCTCTGAAAGCTGGCGGAGAGAATTGAGATTAATTTGTTTAAGAGAAGGCTCCAGGGAAACCTTAGAGAGGCCTTTCCCTACTTAAAGGGGGGCTACAGGACATAGGAAAGCTGAAGAGGGATTTTTTACAAGGACATGTAGTGATAAGAAAATGGGTAATGGGTTTAAACTGGAGGACAGTCAGTGGGGTTAGAACGAGATGATCTTTCATGTCCCTTCCAACCCAAACCATTCCAGCACACTATGATCCTACATGATCTCATGCCAGTACCTAATGCTGCATCCTGTATTTCCCCCTCTCAAGGTCCCTGCTTTTATAATGAGTGTACCTCTCTCCACATTACATATTAAGTTACAGTCGTTTTTCATGTAAAAAACACTCTGCTTGTTATTGTTATCTACGTAAACACTTGTTATCTACATAAACACTATGTTACTACCACATAAAGATAAGGACAAGTAAAACAGCTTAAACATGGACTTCTCATTTAAAAAAAAAAAGGATGTTTTTACAGTTAGACCAAGGGAAAAGAAAGCTCCAGGCAGGTCAAGACAAGTTCAGAGTGATCCTGACAAATCTCAGTCTACAAGTCCTGCAAACTCAGTACAAATCCTTTGTCATGTTATGGTGAGTTCATGGTTGGGGGATGCCAGGTACCCACCAGAGCCACTCTACAACTCTTTCTCCCCCTTAACTGACTGCTGGAGGGAGAATATAAGGTCAAGATAAGGACAGGGGGGAATGATTCTCCAATTACTGTCACAAAAATGCAGACTCAAATTAGGTAAATTAGTTCAACCTATTAACAATCAAATCAGAGTAGTGTGATGAGAAATAAATACTAAATCTTCTCAGAGAAGCCATCCCTGTAGCCTTCTCAGTAGCAAAAACCTGTAGAGAGGGAGAAGACCCACCCTGAATCTCCTTCAGACTGAACACCCCCAGCTCCCTCAGCCTCTCCTCATTAGACATTCCCTCCAGTCCCTTCCCCAGCCTCGTTGCTCCTCTGGACCCACTCCAGTACCTCAATCTCTTTCTTGAAGTGAGGGGCCCAGATGTCCAGTATCCAGTACAGAGGGATAATTACATCTCTAGTTGTGCTGGCCACACTATTCCTTATACAATCCAGGATGCCATGCCAACACTACATCTAAACAACCTTTAACCACATCCAGGTATGGAAACCCAACCCCCTTCCTGGGCAGCCTGTTCCAATATCTGATTACTCTTTCAGCAAAAAAAATATATCATTATGTCAAGCCTAAACCTGTCCTGGTGGAGTTTGATGCCCCTTCTTGTTCTATTGCTGATTATATGGGAGAAGAGACCAGCACCCACTTCTCTAGTATCTGTGCACACTAATTAAGCCACAAATCCCAGGCAATTATATGGAACATATTTATTTCTCCAAAAACAAACTTAGTTTTTGTTCCAAAAGAGGTTTACCCATATTTTGCTGTCTGTGGATTGATTGTTCAGGTATTTATACAAGCCAATAAACTGACTGTGCTTTTTATCTCATTAATGAGGAAGGACACAAGGGGAGAAAATAAGTTTTTATTACCAAATGAATAGCACAGCAGGGTAGGATTTGATAAACAGAGGTTTTCATCCCACCACGTGGGCCTTCCTGCTGCAGTCATCTCTGAAGTAATTTTATGAACTATGATGGCTGAACCAGTGCCAGTTTTAATACTCAACATCTTAAACAGCCAGCTAAATGAGTTCTGACTGAACAACGCTTCAGTAGCACTTGAATGTGTAAGGGAATATGTTGCTGAGAATCACGTTAGTGACTCTTGATGAATTAGAGAAATTGCTGTCTTCGCTGGAATTAACTGGTTGGACATTTGGGGTTGTTATTATTCCCCTTGCACCAGACAGTTAGATTTTGCTCCGTGTAATCAATTCAGGTTCACTCTACAGTTAAACTAGTCTTCCTCTATCCATGTTATCATCCCATTACCTTCTTATCAAGTGTGATGCAAGCATCACATTCATACATGTGTGTGTATGTATGCCCATTGATGTTCATGTTTACTACTTGTAATAATCCAGGCTTCTAACTGCTGCAAGAGCACAAACAAAAGCACTGTCCAAGAATATCTCTGCTGTAGGAAACATGCTTCTGAAGGAATGTTTTTTCTGTTATATTTTGCTCATAGTCTTGGTTTTCTACATCTTGAGCCCATGATATCCTCTGACCTTGCTGGGATAGGCTGGAGAAAAGTGCTTTCATTTTTTCCCTTATAAACGTCATTATTTCCCTCACTGAACCAAGCAGCTGAATGGAGATACTGCAGAGAAAGGGATAGGATGTGGGGTGTCTGGGGCTGACAGATCACAAGAACCAGGCAGAGCAGCAAAACTAAGATTCTGGTCACTGGTCTTCCTGAAAATTAGCAGATTTTAGCTACCCCTGTCCAACTGTTCACTCAGTGCAAGGATGGAAATTGGCATCAGTTTCCCTCAGCCTGTTGATTTGGCATAATATTCTTACAAAAGACTGACTTGCTTATCCTTCTGCTTATTCTAGAGAAAAATATGAAGGAGGAAAATAACATAAAAATAGTTTTGAGAAGACTGTGTGTGTATCTCCAAGTAGGAGATGCAAGTAGGCTTAGGCACCTCAATACAAGGAGGACATTGAGGTGCTGGAATGGGTGCAGAGGCAGGCAATAAAGCTGGTAAAGGATCTGGAGGACAGGTCTGATGAGGAGTGGCTGAGGGAACTGGGGCTGTTTAGTCTGGGGAAAAGGAGTCTGAGGGGAAACCTTATTGCTCTTTACAGCTCCCTGAGAGGAGGATGTAGAGAGAAGTTCTCTTCTCCTAAGTCACCATTGACAGAACAAGAGGAAATGTGGTCAAGTTGTGCCAAGAGAGGTTTAGAATGGACATGAGGAAAAATTTGTTCCCTAACAGAGTGGTTAGTGTTTGAACAGGCTGCCCGGGGAGGGAGTGGAGTTGCCATCCCTGGAGGGATTCAAAGCTGTGTAAATATGTCCCTGGGAGACAGGGTTTAATGGGTATAATAGGGTTGTATTGATTGGACTTGATGATGATTGATGATCTTGAAGGTCTCTTCCAACCTTAATGAGTTTATGGTCCTATGAAATGGACAGAACACATTTACACAGCTATTTTCTACTGTGTTTCTTCCTCACTCCAAGAAAATGGAGTAGTGAGGAGGAACAGTGATCTATTCAAATTAAGTGTAGATTTTATAGAAAAATATCTCTCTTGTATTTGTATGTCCATGTTTGGTATTCAGCATATCCTAGAGATGGTGTTCTCCATGATGAAAAGAAGGAATATTCATCTGATATTCATGCACTTGCTGGTAATATTGATACAACTCTCATTTGAATTCTAAATATTTACACTGATCAAATACTAGTCAATCGATATTTTCATGATTTCATAAATCAGATACTGTTCAATCAATGTTTTCATGGATTTATTTCACAGCTACTTTCAGGAGAGAATTTCTGATAGATTATAAAATTGCTGGAATTGTATGTTAGTTTACCCCTTTGAAAGCTGCATAGCCCATCGCACATACGGGCTTGGTTTGTAAAAGGTTTATGCAGCTTTATTAATTCATTTAAGACATGCACTTTTAAAAATTAGACATTTATGTTGTTTTCACAAAAGGTTTTTTACAAACAGCCTGTGGTGGAACCCTGCAACCTTCACACACACAGTAATTGACTGTAGCCATAATCTGTTGTATATTTATTCTGAATTTTCTCCTTGACTGCTTCCTCCTAGCCTATTATTTGTCACTTTATTTAATTTCTGTGTTTGACACAGTACCTATTCTTCTAATGGAAGGATTCTAATAGTCTTCAATTGGTTTGGAATGCACTCTGAGCCTGTGTCTAAACCAAAACACGCATGACAAGTTAATCCTCAAATCAATTACTTCAGGAAAAAAAAAGATTTTAAAACCTGAAATTAAAATATTACTTATTATAAATGCATAACAGATCATAGTCTCCCAATGAAATTACTAATCTGTGGTATAGACAAAGAAAAATGGACTTTTTTTTATTCACTTCATGATTGTCAACATCATTTCAAACCCTTTTGTTTTGTTCTTTGCGTGTTGTTTCTTTTAAGGATGTATCTGCTAGGAATGCCACTGTTGACTCAACTGTGTGGAAATGCTTATTTTAAAAATAAGTCAGACAGTCACACAGATCACTAGGGGTTGGAAGGGACTTCCAGGGGTCATGAAGTCCAACCCTGCTGCTAGAACAGGATGATAAAAACAGTATCATAGAATTCCATTTCTTCAAGATATTTTACTGCAGATAGATAACTCTGCTGAGGCCATTGCTTCCTAAGATTTGATTATGTTTAATACCACAAGGGACTGTTAACTCAGGCATATTACAAGTATTACATTTCACAAAGAATGCATCTGGTTGGCAGGTACCTCCAAAGGTCAGCTAGTCAAACTCCCCTGCAACAAGCAGGGCCATCACTCACCAGACCAGATTGCCCAGAGCTCCATCCAGCCTTACCTTGAATGGCTCCAGAGATGGGGTCTTCCACCACCTCTCCAGGCAGCCTGTCAGAGATCCACCACCCTTAGATTTAAAAACTCTTTCCTCATGTCCAGCCTTAATCTAGCCTTTTCCAGCTTCAAATCTTGACCCCTCATCCTATTGTTTCCTGCTCTTGTGAAGTCTTATCTAGCCTTCTGTAGGTCACCTTCAGGTTCCCCCTGGAGCCTTCTCCTGTTCAGCCTGAACAACCCCAAATTTATCTGCATCAAATTGCTTCAGCTTACCTATTGTGACTGCATGTGTAGCTAAAGCACATCTCTTGGCAAGCTCCAGTTTGACAGAGAAAGAAACCACCATTTTGACAAGTAGTCCATATTTTAGTCTTTGCTAAAAACATGTCCAGATTCTTACTTTGTTTAGTGAAATTCCTGTTCTTCTATGCCTTTCTCAAAAGAAAACTAAAAACCATTAGAGTCCTCTTCTATCCTTATGAAGATGAGTATCATTGCAATTAATTTTGCCTTGGAACAGCAAGAAAAGCGCATACCAGACACTCACATGATACTCCAAAATCAGTCTCATTGGGGTTAAAGATAGCAACCAAAGTGCCCCCATCAAAGTCGTAAGGTCTCCCCTCAGCCTCCTGTTCTTCAGGCTAAACAGCCTCAGTACCCCTAGATGCTCTTTATAAGACCTGTTCTCCAGACCCTTTGAAAGCTTTGTTGCACTTCTTTGTGCTCACTCTAACAGTTCAATGTCCTTCCTAGGCTGTGGTGCCCAAAACTGAACACAGTACTCAAGGTGAGGCCACACCAGTGCTGAGTACTGGAGTACAATCGCTTCCTCAGTCCTGCTGGCTGCACCATTTCTTATACAAGCCAGGATGAAATTGGCCTCCCTGGGCACACTGCTGGCTCATGTGCAACTGGCTGTCAACTAACATCCCCAGGTCCTTTTCAATCAATAGACAATCAACAAATAATCTCCTGATTGTCTATCTAGTGTGAGCACAAAAGAAGAGTGTGTACAATTAGTATTATCAGACAATCTCTTCCTTCTGATCTAAGACATTATTTTAACAATAAATACAGAGTGGTTTTTAAAAAGGAGATAGGGTAATCAAAAGAAATAATATATTTCCCCCAATATTGTACAAACTTGGAGGGGAAATTGCATATAAATATGTGTGTGTGTGTGAAAACATTGTCGCAACAATTGTTATGTGATTTATCATAGAACCACAGAATGGCCAGGGTTGGAAGGGAACTTAAAGATCATCCAGTTGCAAACCCCTGCATAGGCAGGGACACCTTCTCTAGATCAGGTTACTCAGGATTGCAAAATTCCTTGCAGGTTCTTTGGTATCATTTATAAGTTGTTTATTAAAATATTAAATCTTTTTATCTTGGAAGATTAAGGCCAGACAAATTAGATTCTGGCACATAGATCTGTAGAAGAATTAAGTAGCTTTGTTATTGTAATGAGGTCAGAAATAATGTTTCTCCCATTTTGTGAATTGCTAAAGTAATCCTTGAATGCAATTCACATTCAGGGACATTCTGCAGTTCCATTTTTAGTGAAACAGTAAAAAAACTATCAATATTTTATTATCTTTCTTCTAAATATTGCTTGCAAAATATGCTACACGGTTTACAAATCACAGCTTTCTCTGAAGGTACCTGCCAGCTATCAGGCTTAGATGAGGAAACCTAATCAGTAATTTAGAAGTGACATGCTATAATGTTGTTATAAGCACTTCCCATTAAACCTAATTTTGAAAGCTTTTTTTGATCGTAAAACTGACCAAATAAGCCAATCACTGAAACATGATCTCTGCATGAATTGTTCCAGGATACGAGCAATATAGAATCATAGAATCATTAGGGATCTGGACCTCGAAAGATCATCCAGTCCAATCCCCCTGCCACAGCAGGATCACCTAGACCAAGTCACACAGGAACAGATCCAGGTGGGTCTGGAATCTCTCCAGGGAAGGAGACTCCACAACTCCCTGGACATCCTGTTCCAATATATTTACTTTGCTATCAAAATGTTGTTTCTGAAACTAACATTTATCCTCTTGTATCTTTAGTAAGAGAGGGGTTGAAAACACTGGAAGAGGCTTCCCAGGGAGGTAGTTGAATCTCCATCCCTGGAGATCTTCAAGGTGAGGCTGGACAACGCTCTGGGCAACCTGATCTAATTGTGGATATCCCTGCCCAGTGCAGGGGGCTTGGACTACTAGTATTTTCATTTCTTACACAATTATGCACCCCAAAGCCAGTATAGAACAGTACCAAAAAATGTATAAAAAGGAGGAGTAGCAAACAAAGTGGAAAGGTTAAGAGGGAGGAAATGCATCAGCAGTTTTTAGAACGTAATTGGATGGGTTTTTTTCAAATTGATGGAAAGCACGATGTTTTCTTTCCTTCAGGTACTTGAAAATAAAGTGGGAACTTTCTGGGATGTTTCCTCCTTAAAACCTCCAAACTAAGAATATATGAGCTAAAGTATTCAAAATATACACCCAGAACTAGCAATGTAGCAAAATGCATGCTAACATTTTCAACTGAAAACTAAGTAAGATATCCTAGATTATGTTTAACGGCATGAAAGAGTCGAGTTCAGGTAACTGGATCAGTCTTTTCAGCTGATAAATCCTGAGAGATTGCTGAGAATAACAGTGATCAACAAATAATCTTTGCTTTCTATTTATAGCTGTTAAATAGTTAATTGAAGTCAGTGCAGCCTGAATTGATTGATGGCAGTAGAAAATAAAATACCAACGATACAAAAAGACTTCAAGCAAGTAAGACTTTCTAGAAGGTAATAGGTGGAGTCTCAACTTATATGGAGGTAGAACACCTGGTGAAATTTTGTTTTTTGAAAAAAAGGTTAAATGAAACATCACATCCATAAATCACAGGTGGAAAAGTCACTCGAAACTATTTTGCTGGCAAGACAGCCTTACTGTCTTAATTGTGTCTCCTGGGCAAAGCCTCAGCTGTGTAAATACCTAGCAACATGCACTTAACATGCACGGAGGCATCCAAAACATTCCAGTGCACAGTTCCCCAGGGGGCTGGAAGGTGTGACAGAAATCTGCAGAAAGACCCCTGCTATTTTAGGGTGGCAGCTAGGGGCCAAGCAGGATGCAGTCAGTGTTTTTCCACCTGAATGCTTCCTGTAGCCTTCTGCTCATTCTCATCTCAGCATCATTTGTCAGCTTGGACTACCAGCTAATACACAACTTGTGCAATTCAGTCTGACTTTACAAACTCTCGTTGTTACTTTCCTATGCTCTTAAATCTTAGCTTTTCAGAATAAGTTTGCCTTAGACTGGTCTGAAAGCAAAAGTCTATTTAGCAGCTGAACAGGTATTTTTATGACAGCTCAAGGAGACAGCAAAAGTCCTTAGTCCCATTAACCCCTGCACCTTGTTACTTCCCACTCTCAGCATGCCTTCACATTGTTATCTGCCATGTATAGGCTGTGTCTTTTCTGATCAATTCTACTTTAATCTTTCTTTCAGGCATGAATCACCCATGCTATAATATTCTCCTTGACCTCAGGTTTGGGATAGAGAGCTGTGTACCTAATCATGTCAGATGGGACTATGCTAAGATATTTTCTTCAACTGGTGTGTTCACCTTTGCTTCCTTGTGGTGTGCTTTAAAGAGCTTCTCATCTTTTCTTCTGCTGTCTCCCTTTGTTGTATTTTAGTGACAAGCCTAACACAGAATCACAGAACACTGGGGGTTGGAAGGGACCTCCAAAGATCATCTGGTCCAACCTCCCTGTCACAGCAGCACCAAAACTATTGCAGATCACTCAGAAATGCATAAACTACCTGTTTGCTGTAGGTCTGGCCACATGCTCAAAGAGAAAGCTGGGTGCATGAGTATCACGGATTATTTACATGCAACACATACAGACGCTTTTAGATGGTCAATGATAAATTCATAGACTGAAGGATAGCTATAGGTTCTAAAAGCAACAACTGTGATCACAAACTCAATTTCACAGGGAAACACTCGTGTAACAGGTCACAAATCTTACCAAAAGGCCTCCCTTCTGAGGGTAAAGTGAGAGCAAAATCAGATCTGTCCCTGATTGTATGTTGATGTTCCAGGTCCAACATCCAAATTAGGTGTGTTATATGGGTAATACTTATACTTCCTTACTTACACTCATGTTAAGTGGGTGAGTGGGTGGGACTGCTGTCAAAACAGCCTTCACTCTGCCTGCAGTTACCAAAACTGAAACCAGCACCAAACCCAGCACCTTTCAGGTTATAGTTCCTGGAAATCCCTGCAAAGCAGATCTTACTGTGTTCTTCAGCCAGACCTTAGCACTATTGTTTGCACAGGAACAGACCACCTGGCCTCTGCCAGTTCTGAGCTCATCAGGTGTTTATGGGCCACTGAGTACATTTTGTTTATCAGCAACTCTTGAGCTTGCTGATTTTACCCTTGCAATGTATTTTCATTGAATTCAAAGCATTCAAACATGTTCAGGCACAGACAACCTCAGCAACTTTTAGCATTTATACAAATTCCACAGAAAAATCCTTCGTTTTTCATATATTCTGAGTAAATTATTATTTCTACAATGCTACTCCAGTAACTCTGCATATACTGTCTCATAAATTGTCTTTAGTGCTTACCTTTAACCCATCCAATGTGCATCTGAAAGGCAGGGAATAATCCAGAAGTCTGCTCTTTCCTGGAAGAGAAAAATAAACATCCTTTCTTTCATTTCTGAGAAAAGTCCAGATAATTTTTGAAGAAAAAAAATTACATTGACTCTGTATTGCCTTTTTCACACAATTACACCGCAACCCTGCTGTAAGTTGTAGAGAAGAAGTAATGTGAATGGTATCATACAGCTACCACAATAGTTTCCATGCTGTAGGAAGCAAGATGCCAAGGACCACTGGGTGGTCCGAAGGACAAATGGCTTAGAGCGGCTGCTGCTTCGGATTAGCCATGCTCCAGAGAAAATTGTGCTGTCCTTGTTTAGATCTTCCAAGGTCTTCAAACATGGACAAAATTTACAGTAAAATGAAAACAAGTCTTAATAACAAAACCTGCAAAAAACAGAAAGAACTTGGAACAGAACAGCTGTGAAACAAAAGCAGCTTTCCCTTTGCCCCCTAATGGCCAAGGAGGGAAGAGAGAAACAAATTGACCTCCCTCCACCCAGTGAAAAGAAAGATAAAATAATAAAGTGCAAAGGGGTTCACCTAGTTTCTGAACAGAAGCTTCATGCTGTGAGCAAAGCCATCAGCTGAGTGACTACAAGCCAGCAAAGGGCCCAGCTTTAGTGACCCAACACTTCCCTATAGGGCAAGAAAATGACCGATTGCCTAAGCTGAATATTAGGTATGGAGTTAGTCCACCAAAATTACCCCAAAACAAGCCCATGGTAACTGAATCCTATCTTATGGTGCCCCCTAAAGTGTATCTGGAAATCATGTGGTTCAATCTCCAGATAAAGCAAGGCCACCTAGAGCCAAGAGCATCATAGAATAGAGGTTGGAAAAGATCTCTAAGATCATCAGGTCCAACTGCTAAGTCCATTATTAGACCCACCAGTAAAACACTGGCCAACACCACGTCTATGCAGCTTTTGAACACCTCTAGGGATGGCAACTCAACCTCCTCCCTGGGTAGCCTGTTCCATGGCCTGACAACCCTTCCAGTGGAAAACATTTTCCTAGTATCCAATCTAAACTTCTCCTGTTGCAGCTTGAGACCATTCTGCATTGTTCTGCAGTTACTTGTGAGAAGAGATTAGTGCCTGCCTCTCTACAATGTCCTTTCAGGTAGTTGCAGAGAGCAGTAAGGTCACCCCAATTGAGGAATCTATATTCTTTTTGTTATTTAAAGCAGAAAGATTTTTTGCCAGAATAACTTGCAACATCAAATTATCTTTTCTTTCTTTCTCGTTCATTGGTTCTTCTCCCAGGTGCTATTTTCTCCTGGGAGGCTTCTCCTGAAAGTGGTGTAGCAAAAGGTAGCATGTGCAGTCCCACAGGGCATCTGACATTACAAAAATTTCCTACTTTAGACTACATCATAGGAAGCCAATTTAATAATATGGGGAAAAAAAGGTAACAAAGTTTTGCAACTTTGGAAGCAAAAAGAAACCCATGATAGTGACAATTTGACCCCATTACTACAGAAAAATGTTCATCTGCCCATGGCAATATATTCCTGTCATGACACTAACTCCTCTAGTAGTATCATAGCATCACAGAATCATCGTGGATGGAAAGGACCTCCAGGATCAAGTCCAGAACTCATCCCAATATCTCCCTAACCCCTAGACCATGGCCTCAGGTGCTCTATGGGTTTTTAAACACCTTCAGGGATAGTGACTCCACCACCTTCCTGGGCAGCCTGTTCAGTGCCCGACCACTTTCTCAGTAAAGAATTTCTTCCTAATATCCAATCTGAACCTCCCCTATGCAACTTGAAGCCATTTTGCCTCATCCTATCATTAGTAATTTGGGAGAAGAGACCAGCAACAGCCATGCTACAACCTCCTTTTAGATAGCTGTAGAGAACAATAAAGTCTTCTCTCAGTCTTCTTTTCTCTAGACTAAATAACCCCAGTTCCCTCAGCCACTCCTTATAGGGTCTGTTTTCCAGACTTCTCACCAGTCTACCTGCAGTCTACTGCTCCAAATATCCTGTGAGTTGTGCCTTACAACATCCTCCTATATCATGCAAACACCTCATTTGGAAGATGAAAAATCTCAGGTGCAAAGCTCTCAAAATGGTTGCCCTAAGTAACACAACAAGTGACAGAGGATGAACCTTGGGTGTATTAACTCTCAGTGCTGTCTTCTAGGCACTACACTCACTCTCATTTTGATTCTCAACGTTGATTAAACTCTCACAGAATCACAGAATTATTGAGGTTGGAGAAGACCTCTGAGCTCATCCAGCCCAGCCTGTGACCCAACATCACCACATCAGGTAGACCATGGCACTAAGTACCATGTCCACTCTGTCCTTAAACACCTCCAAGAGTGGGGACTCCACCGCCTGCCTAAGCAGTCCATTCCAGGATCTGATTACCCTTTCCATGAGGAAGGGCTTCCTAACATCCTACCTAACCCTCCCCAGGTGCAGCTTCAGGTCCTGCTCTCTTGTCCTGGTGCTAGTTGCCTGGGAGAAGAGCCTGACCCCCACCTGACTACAACCTGCCTTCGGTTAGTTGTAGACAGGGAGAAGGTCCCTCCAAGTCTCCCACTTCTCCATAGGGTCTACTCAGCAAGCTTGCTGATGATACCAAACTGGGTGGATTGGCCAATTCATCTAGTGGCTGTTCAACTATTCAAGAAGATTTGGACAGCTGGAAAGTTGGACTAAGAGGAAGTGAATACGTTTTTGTTAAAACAAATGTAGAGTCCTTCACCTGGGAGGGACTAATGGGAAGCATCAATACAGGTTGGATAGTGACCAGCTAGAGAGCACCCCTGGGTAGAGAGATCTTGGAGTTTTTGTGGATAACAAACTCAAAATGGATCAACAGTGTGCCCTTGTGGTCAAGAAGGCCAGTAGGGTGTTGGGATGTATCAAGAAGAGTGTGTCTAGCAGATCAAATGAGTTTCGTCTACCTCTTTAGTCTGCTTTAGTGAGGCAACACCTGGAATACTGTGTCCACTTCTGGTCTCTCCAGTTCAAGAGGGATAGAGAATTAATCAGTGGGGTTCAGTGAAGAGCTATGAGGATGACTGGGGGTCCGGAACAAATACCTTATGAAAAGAGATTGAGAAAACTGGACTTTTTAGTTTGGGCAAAAGAAAGCGGGGGGGATTTAATGACTGTCAATAAACACTTGAGGGCTGGGTGTCAGGAAGAAAGGAATACTCTTTCCAATTGCATCAGACAGAACAAGGGGCAATCTTGAACAGAAAAAGCTTCACCTCAATATGAGGAAAAACTTCCCTACAGTCAGGGTTATTAAATATTGGAACAGGCTGCCCAGGAAGGTTGTGGAGTCCACTGCTCTGGAGATGTTTCAGACCCGTCTGGATGAGTTTTTGTGTTGATTTAGGCTTTTAGGTGGTTATGCTTTTCAGAAATCTGTATCTTGCTTGAGCAGGAGGGTTGGACCCTATTGCCTTTGAAGGCTAGGCTCCACCTTCCAACCCTAATGAACTGTGTAAACTGCCTGCTCAGTCCTGAGCAAATTCAGAACAACTACTGGCACCATAATAATGATGATTATGATGCCCACATAATGTGTTGGGTTGGAAGGGACCTCTAAAGGTCATTCAGTCTAAGCCCCCTACAACACGCAGGGACATCTCTAACAAGAAATTAACCGTCTCAGTTTTTTTTTGCATTAAAAATGTTACGAGTTTTCTGACTATAAAACAATACATGATGTGAAGTGGAGTAATGCTTTGTGACAAAATTATTTTTTAGCTTTTCATTATGTTGCTTTTCATTTACTTTCTCATTTACTCTATTCCCATAAGGCTGAAAGGCAGGGAATAGGAAGGTAACCATCTGCAAAACGACAGATATATTTAGTCAGAGATGATTTTTTAACTTCCTATTTTATTGAGACTTTCATGTAAATGCTACCTAGTTTGTTCTTTGCTTATTTTTACCATAAAACAAAAGCATACATTTTATACCTCCACAGTACTTTTAATGCTTCCCTGCTTCTACTTTTTGGTTCCAAAAGCATTTATCTTTTATCACCCATGACCTCAGGAGAGCATTGTTCTTTCTTAATTCTGAGAGTATTGTTATCACAGAAAACACAGAAGCTGGCACCATTCCTGTATTTAGGAAACTGTGATTTTTAAATTCCTAATTTAACCTCCATTTCACAGCTTAACTATCTTCCAAGACCTGCAAAGCTTTGCCATATCTCATCAGTAGAGCCAAAGTAGTAAAAAGTGGGTTCCCCCCCCCTTTATTTTGGCAGGAAAACCCATCACCTTTTCATTGGTTCCACAGCTATGTGGGTAAAGTGTTGTTACATTTCTGCCTCTCAGACAAAGAATACAGCCCTTGATGCATTACGGACAAATCCTGAGCCAGCAGGTGTTGTAGTCACATGTGCCAGCAGATGCACTGTTTCACTAACGTTGCCAACTACAGTAAAGATTCACCAAAGGGAACCTGGGGAATTGTGCTGAGTGGTGCATAGCTTAACCCTGCCACTGATCATCCGTTACGTGTGTAACCCCAGCGTGTGAGGTCGTTGGATAAGGGATTGTGACATATGGGCCTGTGTTAGAAACCAGAGCCACTAAACGCTGAGGAAGGAGATAACAGGAAGCAGCCCTGAGGAAAAGGGCTGGAGGTGCTGGTGAGCAAGAAGCTGGCCATGAGCAGACAGTGAGTGCTTGCAGTCCAGAAGACCAGTCGCATCCCAGGCTACATCAAAAGGAGTATGACGAGCAGATTGAGAGGGGTGATTCTGCCCCTCTGCTCTGCCCTGGGAAGACCTCACCTGGACTCCTGCATCCAGCTCTGGAGCCCTCAGGACAGGAAGGACATGGACCCAAAGGAGCAGATTCAGAAAAGGCCACTTGAAACGACCAGGAGACTGCAGCCTCTGCTATCAAGAACAGACTGAGGGAGCTGGGGTTGTTCAGCCTGGAGAAGAGAAGGCTCCATCCTTCAGCCATTGCTGATAGCAACTTTTCAGACCCAGAAGGGAGCTACAAGAAGTGACTTTTTGTGAAGGCCTGGAGTGATAAAACAAGGGGCAATGGTTTCACATTAGAGAAGGGCAGACTGAAACGGCATGTCAGGAAAAAGTTCTCTAGCAGGTGGGTGGGTTAACACTGGAAGAGGCTGCTCAGGGTGGTAGCTGAGTCCCCATCCCTGGAGATCTTCATAATGAGGCAGGCAAGGCTCTGGGCAACCTGATCTATTTGAGGATNTTCAGCCATTGCTGATAGCAACTTTTCAGACCCAGAAGGGAGCTACAAGAAGTGACTTTTTGTGAAGGCCTGGAGTGATAAAACAAGGGGCAATGGTTTCACATTAGAGAAGGGCAGACTGAAACGGCATGTCAGGAAAAAGTTCTCTAGCAGGTGGGTGGGTTAACACTGGAAGAGGCTGCTCAGGGTGGTAGCTGAGTCCCCATCCCTGGAGATCTTCATAATGAGGCAGGCAAGGCTCTGGGCAACCTGATCTATTTGAGGATGTCCCTGCTTCCTGCAAGAGTGCTGGAGTATATGCTCTTTGGAAGTCTTTTCCAACCCAGGCCATTCCGTGATTCTATCTTTTTCAAGATTCATAAACCTTAATTTCTCTTTAGAAGCTGTCACCTTCCCTCCTAACACAGTTCAGAGAGAATCTGAGGTTTTGTTTAGGGCTGTTGTATTGCTCTTTGTTCCTGTAAAAACACTATCACATCCAGCCAGAAATAAAAGACTAAACCTTTTGGATGTGATATTCTAGTGTAAACTTCTATTATAGTCCACTGCACCACTGCAGAAGAAAGATATACATGTGCACAGATTAAAGTGTCTAGTGTTTTCTTATGTCTTTCTAGGTTGTGGAGAACATTGAATCATGTCTGAAGGAAACGGAGGCAGCAGAAATACAAACACTGTGTTTTCTGCAGCACAGCCACAACTGCCAGTTCTGTCATGCCTCAATCCCCTCACTAAGCCTTGCTATGTTGTCTACAACTCTCTAACTCAGGGTTAACTACAGCACACGTGTGGTACCCACAGTGTCCTCTCCCAGGGCCTGCAGTCAGACAAAAAACAGGCTTAAAGTTTCCTGGGCTGTTCCATAGAAAAGGTCTGAGTAAATGATCACACCAGTCTCTTTTGACTACAAAATCTATTCGACTTTGAACTCTTCTTAGTGTCTCCCAGCAGCTCTTGCCTTCATTTCCCCAGCATATACTCCACAGCGTAGGGAATGCTATAATATGGCATCTCTGAGGAACATCAGAGACTAATGATCAAAGCAGGACAAAATCAGAGGAAAGCATTAGAAACTGTACAGAAGAGTATGAAAATTAGTTCAGTTGTATAAAGTATTTAAAAGATTCCAATGCACTGGCCTTCCCATCTTTTCTTTTACTTTGTTGGAAATCTGTGCTTCTGTGATCACCACAGGGAGCCATTGGGGCAATCACCAGAAGGCCTTCCTGTGTCCTCAGAGATAAATGAAATGGGTTTCTCTCATTGCTCTTCTCTGAGGTCATCTATACAAGTTTGCTGGTCTATTCCACAGGTAAATTACCAAATTCTAGCTGATGCTGGCAAAATCTGCATTACAAGGAGCAACAGCGCAGATCAACAGACACACACCCGCAAAATCCAATTGAGTTCACTTTCTTACAGAACACAGCTTAAAAAATTTAAAACATGTAAAAACATGATTGTAGAATTGCTGTTAAGTATTACAGGAATTATCTTTACTCTATGACACTGTAAAAAAAAAATCTGACTAGATTTCTTCCATTTTGTGAGAATGAACAAAGAGTTAAAACTCCTAGCTAAGTACATCTTAAGATTCCGTCTTGTGAAAACCATAACACTGGTTAAAGTTTGATAGAGGTTTTTATAGAACCAGAAGTTAGAATCCATGTGCAGCAGACAATGTGCAATTACAATTACATAGTTTGTATTAACGTTTGGAGAATAAGAACAGATTTTTTCCCTGGTTGCTCTCCACCACTCTGTTCACCTCCACTGTTTGATTATCATCATTGGCATACCTCCACCCTGCTGCCATAGCTTCCTCCTTGGTTTGTTAGAGGAGGGTTAGNACATTAGAGAAGGGCAGACTGAAACGGCATGTCAGGAAAAAGTTCTCTAGCAGGTGGGTGGGTTAACACTGGAAGAGGCTGCTCAGGGTGGTAGCTGAGTCCCCATCCCTGGAGATCTTCATAATGAGGCAGGCAAGGCTCTGGGCAACCTGATCTATTTGAGGATGTCCCTGCTTCCTGCAAGAGTGCTGGAGTATATGCTCTTTGGAAGTCTTTTCCAACCCAGGCCATTCCGTGATTCTATCTTTTTCAAGATTCATAAACCTTAATTTCTCTTTAGANCATGTCAGGAAAAAGTTCTCTAGCAGGTGGGTGGGTTAACACTGGAAGAGGCTGCTCAGGGTGGTAGCTGAGTCCCCATCCCTGGAGATCTTCATAATGAGGCAGGCAAGGCTCTGGGCAACCTGATCTATTTGAGGATGTCCCTGCTTCCTGCAAGAGTGCTGGAGTATATGCTCTTTGGAAGTCTTTTCCAACCCAGGCCATTCCGTGATTCTATCTTTTTCAAGATTCATAAACCTTAATTTCTCTTTAGAAGCTGTCACCTTCCCTCCTAACACAGTTCAGAGAGAATCTGAGGTTTTGTTTAGGGCTGTTGTATTGCTCTTTGTTCCTGTAAAAACACTATCACATCCAGCCAGAAATAAAAGACTAAACCTTTTGGATGTGATATTCTAGTGTAAACTTCTATTATAGTCCACTGCACCACTGCAGAAGAAAGATATACATGTGCACAGATTAAAGTGTCTAGTGTTTTCTTATGTCTTTCTAGGTTGTGGAGAACATTGAATCATGTCTGAAGGAAACGGAGGCAGCAGAAATATAAACACTGTGTTTTCTGCAGCACAGCCACAACTGCCAGTTCTGTCATGCCTCAATCCCCTCACTAAGCCTTGCTATGTTGTCTACAACTCTCTAACTCAGGGTTAACTACAGCACACGTGTGGTACCCACAGTGTCCTCTCCCAGGGCCTGCAGTCAGACAAAAAACAGGCTTAAAGTTTCCTGGGCTGTTCCATAGAAAAGGTCTGAGTAAATGATCACACCAGTCTCTTTTGACTACAAAATCTATTCGACTTTGAACTCTTCTTAGTGTCTCCCAGCAGCTCTTGCCTTCATTTCCCCAGCATATACTCCACAGCGTAGGGAATGCTATAATATGGCATCTCTGAGGAACATCAGAGACTAATGATCAAAGCAGGACAAAATCAGAGGAAAGCATTAGAAACTGTACAGAAGAGTATGAAAATTAGTTCAGTTGTATAAAGTATTTAAAAGATTCCAATGCACTGGCCTTCCCATCTTTTCTTTTACTTTGTTGGAAATCTGTGCTTCTGTGATCACCACAGGGAGCCATTGGGGCAATCACCAGAAGGCCTTCCTGTGTCCTCAGAGATAAATGAAATGGGTTTCTCTCATTGCGCTTCTCTGAGGTTATCTATACAAGTTTGCTGGTCTATTCCACAGGTAAATTACCAAATTCTAGCTGATGCTGGCAAAATCTGCATTACAAGGAGCAACAGCGCAGATCAACAGACACACACCCGCAAAATCCAATTGAGTTCACTTTCTTACAGAACACAGCTTAAAAAATTTAAAACATGTAAAAGTATGATTGTAGAATTGCTGTTAAGTATTACAGGAATTATCTTTCCTCTATGACACTGTAAAAAAAATCTGACTAGATTTCTTCCATTTTGTGAGAATGAACAAAGAGTTAAAACTCCTAGCTAAGTACATCTTAAGATTCCGTCTTGTGAAAACCATAACACTGGTTAAAGTTTGATAGAGGTTTTTATAGAACCAGAAGTTAGAATCCATGTGCTGCAGACAATGTGCAATTACAATTACATAGTTTGTATTAACGTTTGGAGAATAAGAACAGATTTTTTCCCTGGTTGCTCTCCACCACTCTGTTCACCTCCACTGTTTGATTATCATCATTGGCATACCTCCACCCTGCTGCCATAGCTTCCTCCTTGGTTTGTTAGAGGAGGGTTAGATCTACTTATTGATTCAGTCATCCACAAGTTAAGTGCCAGTACCCCACAGGTGGTGGATTGTTGACCCCAAGAACACAGATCCTTATCCTATGCACATACTATTCAATCTGCAACCCAGGGCTGGATGGAACAGATTTGGAGGGCACAGAGGAAGCAACCCACCCTTCTTAAGGAGCATTAGAAGGTTTTCAGATTTTTTCAAAACCAAAAATCAATGTATTTTTGTAAAACAACTCTCCAAAAAAACCAAACAATGCAGTGAAAACACACAAGGAAATACTTTCCTTGTTATTAGTTTAATCTAGAACTGCAACTTAAAAAGCACCCTAAAAGCCTCAGGTTCTGTGATATTTCATTACAATAGCCTTATCAAGGACACTTTGCATTGAAAGAGGGATGATGGTGACAGAGAAACGGGATGGAGAATTAAGTCTGTTTGAAGAAACCTGGACACTAGTTCTTTGAAAAACAATTTATCACAAAAGGGAGCTGTTGCTAAGATACTGTACCCACTGCCATCAGAATAATGTGGGGTGGGGGGGTTCTTAATATTTCTTCTTTAAAAGAAGAAATCTTGAGCGATGAACACAAGAGATCAAGAACACTAGTATCAAAATGACCTACTGCATTAAAGACTGAGTGGATCATTCAGGTTGAAAAGCCAAAGTGAAGTTAAAGTCTTCAATGTTAAACACATCACAAAATGTCACAAAGAATGAGTGACCACAAGGTTTGTGAGCTGTTTGAAAAGAACAGACTGGCAGCCCAGAGGTGAGCGGAGAACATCAGCCAGAGGGACTAAAGAAATGAGTTAATAGATGATGCTGCAGAGGTGAATGAATTGTGCAGCTGGAGTCAAAGACAACTAAATTCATTAGGAGCAAGAGCGACCATAAATGCTGAACTAGTCTTCTGACTGAGAATGACTAGCAGTGGTAATTCTAAAATTAAAAGAAGTATTGAGTATGGAAACTGTACAGACCTTAATCAGATGAGGTTTATGGGCAAAATGATGACTAATGTTAAATCATCAGTAAAAATCCCCTCAACCTGAAGAGATATTTTGTAATTTTTATTCATTTTCCAGCCAAAGAGATTGTGTGTGCCTCTCCAGGTTACTCAGGTATCTGTGCTATTGATTTCAGTGAAGTTTTGCTTGGAGAACCTGGGCCTACCATCGCAGCAGAGTAGGTCACAAAGAAAATCAGCTTGCATGACAAATTTCCTACTCTGCCTGAGGAAGAGTACAAAGGTATTCTCTCCTAATTAAAATATGAACACTGTCATCTGATAATATTCCTTGTGAGAAATAACAAGCTTGCTAATTAAATATGCAATTTCTTGACATTTTAACAGGTCAATTTTTTTTCCCAGTGTGTCTGATCATTTATTTCAGGTGCTTATCCAAGCCTATTTATTATACTAACCATAATTATAACCAGCACAACAGACCCTTCTGATACAGAGGGGTGAATAACACAGATTTGTCCTTTAGCTCAACTGAACTTACTTTGAAAAAGACAATAACTATAATCAAACAAAGGATAGAGGTTTTATTCTTATTAAGTCCTCATTATCTTTCCAGGCTTTCCACATCCATCTTCCAACATCAGTGTATCATAAAGTCACTTCTTTATTCCTTTTGGCTTTAATGAATTAAATGCTACGGCATATAACTGCAAGATGGTAGCCAGACAGCCCAGCTTTCCTGCACTGATATTCTACCTGAAACCTGCTGCTGCCGATTGCAGAACCGCAGGGTGTTAGGAAGAGACCTTGAAAGATCATCCAGGCCAATGCCCTTTCAGAGCAGGATCATGTAGTTCAAGTCGGACAGGAACATCTATAGGCAGGTTTTAAACATCTCCAGAGAAGACTCCACAACCTCCCTGAGCAGCCCATTCCACTAATAAGACACATAAATACTGATGAGGACACATTTCAGTCTCTTTTTTTCCAAGCTAAAGAGACCCAGCTCCCTCAACCTTTCCTCACCAGGGAGATTCTCCACTTCCTTCATCTCTTTGTGGCTCTGTGCTGGACTCTCTCAAGCAGTTCTCTGTCCTTCTGGAACTGAGGTGCCCAGAACTGGACAAAATAGTCCAGCTGTGGTCTCACCAGGGCAGAGTAGAGGGGAAGGAGAACATCTCTCTTTCTTCTAACCACCCCTCTTCTGATGACCCCCAGGGCGCTGTTGGCACTCTTGGCCACGAGAGCATATTGCTGGCTCAAAGTCATCCTGCTCTCCACTGGGACCTGGTGTTGTTCTTGCCCAGATGCAAGACTCTACACTGACCCTTGTTGTCCCTCATTCCATTTCTCTCTGCCCAGCTCTCCAGCCTGTCCAGGTCTCGCTGAATGGCAGCACAGTCTGCTGGGGTGTCGGCGACACCACCCAGCTTTGTGTCATTAGCAAACTTGCTGACAGTGCACAGAGCTGTTTGAGGGTGTCCAGCATAGGGCAACACAGATGATGAAGCAACTAGAACATCTCCCTTTTGAGGAAAGGCTGAAGAAACTGAGTCTCTTTAGCTTGTGGATGAGGATGCTGAGAGGTGACCTCATTTTATTGATATTTCCATATTTCAAATATTTCTTATGTTACACCCTGAGTTCAGGACAAGGCAAGGTTTGGGAGTTCCATACATTCAGATTAATTTTTTGAAAAATCCATAAAAATCAAAGCATGTTGTGAATCTCTATGTATTGAACCTCTCAACTTTAGAAAATCCTACTGTTTATGTTAAAAAAAAAAAAAGGAATTATGGATATCTACGTATTTTATTCTGTATTTATGCCTGCTCATTCTCCTATTTTATTTGTTAGTGAGAAATGTTATTGTCCAATAGAAAAATTCATTGACTCATTGAAACTGACTGAAGAAGGGGGTCATTAGCAGCTTAGAAAATATTGGCTTAGAGCAGCTGATATAAGGAATGCACAAGAATGTGTTCTGCCTTGATTTTATCGACCACAGTGCTTCTATAGAGCACAAGCTGTCTGACAGCTAATGAAAAGAAATGTGGTCTTTAAGATAACTATGATTCAGCACATCAAATATTTGAAAACTAAATTGCATCCAGAACGGGCAGGATGGCAATATGTAATATACAACAGTCACTTATTCAAAGGAACTATATTACCATAAAAATAAAGTAAATATTAGTGGTAGATTCTGTATGCATGCAGCCACATACAGTCACATGTATCTACATACGGAAGTGCTGACACCAGGAAACATACAAGCTCAGGAGCTGCTGATAACCAACAGGACAGAAAATGGCCATTCTTCCAGGCCCAGGCCATCGAGGCTGTTCTTATGCAAAATCTGGTGACAGTTGTGGAGTCCCCACCCCTGGAGGTGTTTAAGGACAGACCGGATGTGGCCCTCGGTGCCCTGGTGATGTAGTGATTTTAGGGCATGGGTTGGGCTGGATGAGCTCAGAGGGCTTTTCAAACCTTAATAATTCTGTGATTCTCTGATAGGGTCTGGCCACTACTCATTCCTTATACAAAGTTGTGAGGGTGGAGAATGCAGCTAGATCTGTTTTCCACATATTTCCAAAAAAGAACAGCACAAGAGATGCTCGGTTCGGTACTTTTCAGTGACTGCTGAAGGAGTGAGAGGTATTTTGACAAGAGTCCCTCCTGTAGCTTAACTGTAAGTAATGGCGTCTAAAGATTACCTCTATGACCTATTGTCCTGGGTTAGAATGAAGGTCTAAATCGGTTCTGGGTTGGTTCTTGCAACCAATTCTCTTGCTGAGAATTCAACAAGCAATGAAGCAACTTTGCTAAAAAGTGGGTGGTTCCTGACCTTTTCTACCTGTAAAGTAGGGTGGAAGTGCTGGGTTAGGGAATTCCTTCTGTCCTATTGCATGGATGGCAGAATACTTACTTCCTCTAGTGGGGGGCAGTGCTTGGCTTGCTGTGAGCATTTCTGCTGCTGCTGTGTGAAGGGGAAACATAACCCTGAGAGTTTTTCCCTACCTAGCTAGCTAAAGCCAGAGGTGCCCCTGCATTGTCAGTTCTTGAAGCAGGCTGGAATATTGTACAGCACATTTATGAGCTCTGATGCAAGACTGAAAAATCTGCAAGACATGCAGTTTTATCAATGGGTAAAAGATTTTAAAATGAAACATGTTTGGCAAGTTCTAGTCCCTACTTGCCAACTTGGATGGGAGAAGGGTGATCAAGGTAAAATAATGAAATATTTTGAGCCTTTGTTCTCTATGTTATTTATTTTATTACTCAGAGTCAAGCTAGCCTACATACGGCTTCAAAACATGAGCTCCAGGGTCCTCCCCTCTCTGTGCTCACACTGAGTGTCCTCAGCCACAGTCCTTAGACACTGTTTGTACATGATCCTGGGCTGGCAGAACTAGCATTAAGCAAACCAGAGAACAAATCTGGTTAGTAGAAAAGATGACACTTTGTAGCCTTTAGCTCAGCATTAAGATATTTCTGAGATTCCTCCTCACACAGTGCATGGTAATGGGTTGTGTGATTAAAAAGCACCACTGCCAATGGAGTCAGACACCAGGGCAAAGCGCTTCCCTGCTCTTGCCAAGCAACAAATTTAGGGCCCAATTCCGTTAGAGCACAGCCAGTTTCCTTGCTACAGAGGCTGCCCATGATTTTTTCTGAACAAGCCCTTTGCTTTCGGAATGCAAATGAGAATCCAAGATAACCTAATTAAGAACATCCATGATTAATTTTTTTCCAATTGGTATTTGCTTCTGCTTGGCATGATTTAACAGCTCTGAGCATCAGAGCCCTCCTAGATGTATGATTGCAGCACAGCATGCTCCACCCATCCTGGGGACACTTGCTGCACCTCCGGTTAGGTGAGATTCTTTTTTTTTTAGTTCTTTTTTTCATTCTACAAATGCAAATCACTTCTTCTAAGCTCACACTTCTTTACTGTTAGCTGCTACTTGCTTAAATACATTGGCTTCCCAACATCATTATAAAATCACCTCTTAACCTCTGCACATTACTTTTATAGTCCGTTTGTTTGGCTGTCATTAATCTGGCACAGAAAGGCTCTGCAAGAAGAATGCAGGTAAATTATGAGAACAAAGCAGCTCATTTTTTGCCAACGTGCATAAAAGACAACTTGTACTTAGTGCACTGTGAGGTTGAGCCCACACTCCAGTGCACCTCAATGAGAGCCTGCACCAGACGGGCAGATGGTCAGTGAGGAGGGAAGAGCTAGTGGCCACAGCGCCCATCAGGGGTGCAGAGCTGTCACTTTCCTCCTACTCTGCCAGATCTAACAACTCTGATGGGTCAGCCCCAACCTGGCAGTCGCTGATGGTCTCTTACTAGAACAGCCTCCAACTGCTCCCTCTGCATGTCTTTTCTTTAAGACTATGTCTTTTCCCGTCAGTGTTTTCTCTCTCAAATCCTTGATCTCCCAGCAATTGCAGATCAGCAGTGCTGCCACTCTGTAATTTTTTTACCTCTCTTATCTCTGCGCAGACAGTCTCACAGCCCTGTCTCGGCAGTCCAAGTCAAGGTTACACAGCTGGGGCACATCAAAGCCAAACCCCTCACATGAGCAGCTAAAATCCTGGCAGTGGGGGTTGAGCTGACAGCAAGGACTACAGAGAGGGGCTTGCAGTGTGCCATGACATCATCTGTGTTTCTTCCTTGGACATAATTTCATTCCACTCCAGCCTCACTCCTCATTACTTCCCTCATCCTTCCAACTCCATATTCTGTTTAGCTGACCCACTACAGAGTTCTGAAAGGAAAAGTCCAACTACTAACTCCTCTCAAAATGTCTCGAGTTTTCTAGCACTTGCTATCCAGGGTTACCACCAATTATTGCGTTTCACATGTCCAGTATCACATTGTGATCTATGAATCATAAACCCAGTTTTGGCATAGATTTATCACTGTACAGGTACAGTGCTGTGCTAGCTGGGAAAAGATAGCATTCTGGACTCCTTCCCATCCAAGAGAGCAGAATTTTAGTCAAGGAAATGTGTTTTCTTCTCTAATCCTCATCACAGCAAAACGGAAGAGGAATGTCCAGAAAGGGCATCAGAATAGGCCATTATATAGTTTGTGAGTCCTGTAGTTGATCCTGCGCTTTAGCCATTACAATGTCAATGAGAAGTGTGCCTAGATAGCCAGATCATCCTTATTACAATAAATAAACCCTGTGTATCCAAACTGCCTAAGCATGAATTGCAGCTTTCTGATACCTTGAGCAAGTCATTGAATTCCTCTTTCCTGGGCATCAAAAAAAAAGGAAGAAGAAGATCTGATTATTTAAACCCAAATCATACATTTCTTACATGATAAATGGGGATCTACGCTCAAACCTAGTTGCAAGAGAGCTTGCAACCTGTGTTGTGTAGTCAGGATTTAACACACATTCAGACATGATAATATCGATCTGTAGAGGTACACTGTGAATTCAGAAAGCCATGGCTTGCTCCTCGCATCTCAACATAGAACTACTTAGGAAAAGCACAACTTTTATTCCGGTGCTTATTTCCAGAGTCCAGGAAAAATCTGGATAAAAACTGTATCAAAATCAACCAACCAATTTACTGTTCTTCCTCAATTTTACCATATTGTCTCTGCACACTCTTCACACAGAATGCAGACAGAGTAAAAGTGACAGATATAACAGAAACACAAAACTGAATTTATTCCAAAGTGAACACCTAGTGCATAAAGATCAGCCTCAGTCTGACTGTTTTGCTCACCTAAGCAGAACAAAGTAATCAGTAGCACTTTTCTAGTCCAACATTCATTGAGGGACAGGGCACACAGCTATCCCCAGTGTCCGATATAAAGGTTGTGTTCACCTGATTTAAGACAAAAAGATCCACATTTTCCCATTCATTAATTTGGGGCCACCATGCAGTGGTCCACTTTCCACTCCTTGGAGACATTTTAGGATCTTCTTTCTCTTTCACTGCTTTCTCTAGTCATAAGCAAAAGAGAATGAAGTCAAAGTTGTAGAAGGATAAAAATCAGGGAACGAGGAATTGCAACGTCACCATCAACTATTTACTGTATTTATAAGTGAATTAATGAATTAATGAATGAATTACACACACAGCAGGAGGTACCAGGAAGCTAGGAAGAAGGTAGCAGGAGGGAGGCTGAACACTGGAACAGGTTGTCCAGGGAGAGAATTGAGGCCCTGTTGTGGGTTGTAAAATAGCCTCGATTGGTCCTTTAAGTTCATGTCTGCAGCCTTAAACACACCCACCAAAGACAACTTGAGGCCCCAACCCTGGACATATTTTTCAAGATGTGTTTGGACAAGGCTCTGGGCAACCTGAGGTAGTTGAGGATGACCCTGCTCACTGCAGTTTTAATAACACTGGCAACAGTAACAAGATAGGAACAACAACAACACTAGACACAGGACTCAGTAAGTCACTCCCCTGGGTATGCCAGGGGAAAAGTGCTGGAGAGGGAAAAAGGAACTGGCATAAAGAAACAGGGGTGTGGGAAAGAAGCAATTGAACTGTGGTGAATGAATCACTGCCATGAGTACTGGGCTGTGGACCTGCCCACAGCAGCTGGCAGGGAGGGACTGACATCACAGTCAGAAGCAGCAATACCTGAAGTGGCACGTTTTGGAAGGCTGGCTTCTGTGCTTTAAAGAAACTGCCGAGACTCTAGAGCCAATTAAATGGGTCGATGTCATGAGAAGAACACATAATGGGTCTGACCTACCTATCTTCCTTTTCTGCTGCACAGGCTGGCTCCATGGGGAGAGGGGGCATATGCGCTGGGACAAAGCCAGAGATGAACTGATCCTGTTTATCTTAAAGCCAGGACACACCAGTAGACATCACTACCTTGCATTTAGACATTCCACACAGGGCTGAATATGATGTATAGCCTGCTGTTGAGTTGATCTCAAGTGTTGTTATGACATAAGATCAGCAGTTAGAAGCTTCGAAGTGAATTTACAATTAACCCTAAGAATCGGTTACCAGATGCCCTAGAAACTGGTATAGGTGTAACTAGATACATACAGCTGAATATGGTCTTGTTCTGGGGAAGAATTTCCTCTTCAATAGAATCATAGAATCGTAGAATGGCCAGGCTTGGAATGGACCTTAAAGATCATCTAGTTCCAATCCCCCTGCAGAGGCAGGGAAACCTTCACTAGATCGGGTCACTCAGGGCTCCATCTAACCTGACCTTCAACACTTCCAGGGATGGGGCAGCCACAGCTTCCTTAGGCAACCTGTTCCAGCATCTCACAGGAAAGAATTGTTTCCTAATGTCCAACTTAAATCTCCCCTCTTCAAGTTGGTAATCCCTTGTAGTAGTTTAGGGAGAGGGTCTAAATCGGTAATTCAAGCACAACAACCAGCTCTCATACAGAGTTCAACAGGCAATGAAGCAACTTTGCCAAATAGACAAAAATTTATTGAACCCATCACCAATAAGAAAAGGAAAAATCCCCAAATAAGTAAAAGAATCAAAAAGTTAAAACAGAAAATGTATCACAACGCCTTCACACACATTCTGAGAGAAATGGGAGACAGGTAACACATTGGTTTTTGGCCTTAGATGAGAGTTCTGGGACAAGAGAGTGTACACCAACATTCATAACCACAAAGTCACCACATACACACACACTTGCACCCCACTTCCCAGAAGAGAAAGGGGTGGGGTGGCAGGAATAGAGCACAAAATACACATTTGATGCTTGTGGAAAAGTTCCTTTTCTGATCCTCATGCAGATGTCAGCCCTCTGTGATATCTTCAGAATACTTCTAGCTCCCCTCAGCTCAGGGGATCTTCTTTGAGGTTATAGCAGCGTCAAAAGTAGAGGATACAGCAGAATCCCAGAGTCTCTCTGCCAAAGGCTTAGGAGATCAGTACTTATGATCTCTCTTTCTCTTTGTTAGTAGAGGCTTCTCTCAGTCTCTCAGTGGCAGAATACACAGGATCACTGCCAGACTGGTAGAGACAAAGAAAACATGGCACTGGGGTGAAGCCTGTTATGGCAAATGGGCTTTTTAGGTCTTCTCCAAGGGGCATTCTACAGGCCTCTTCAGATCCTGTCTTTCTTGTCTCCTGTGGTTAGGCACCATGGGAGGTAGAGGGTTAGGAGCTCACCTCTGTCTGGCATCTTCAAAGGCAATCAAGCTGTGGAGGAGTTGCCCTCCCTTCAGCCCTCTGCCAGGAGCTGGAATGAGCTAGTGCTGGCTTTCTGCATTCAAACCCTCAGTGAAAGAGGGTTTGCTTGTTCTGTGAACAGCATGTGACTTCAGTGCCAACAATTTCAGTTCCCTTTTCCAGTTGAGGGGATCTCACATTAGTTATATGAATTCTCTAAACACAAACCAATCACACTCTCATTGATCAGTAAAGGAAGATGAAGCACAACTTTCTACACCTGCATTAAATGTGCTCTAAAGAAAACAATTTACGGATCCATGGCTTCCTCAGACACTGAACTGAAAATTAGTCTTTAAAAAAACACCCAAATATTTTTGAGATAGATCGGAAATCCTATCATACATCCCAGCACTTAGAAAAGTTCATGTGACCTCCAAGTTATAAGAATTAGTGAATTATATCAGAACATAGAGGAAACAATCCTGACCTGTACCAAACAGTTAGCAAATCTAAGGAAATATCTTCATGTTTAGAGATGCTCATTAGAAGTTAAGAGATTCAAGAAGCAGTTCTATATAATTTGGCTCTACACATTATTTGTGTGTATGAATGTCAGCGTAAGAGAGTGCTGACTGTTGTCTTCATTCCAAAGTACAAATTTCAACATTTAAAAATGAAATATGAACAATGTACACGCTTCTTTTTGTTCTGAAAGAAGGGTTTAACCTTTCCATGTTTGGATTTCAACAGAAATAAGAGAATTCTCAGGGTTTTTAAACACATACTGTGCCAATATATCCCATGTGTGGATTTATTCTGGACTAATAGATGACAATGAAATACATAAAAATTTAAGCTGTACTGGTTTGTAATTTCATTGCTGTGTGAAGAGCTGAGGAAATTGAACTGTTGTGTACTATGCCATTTTTGCCCGTATAATGTAATAACTGCTTTATGGAAAATAAGTTGAGAATCTCATTACTTGACCTAGATTTATGACGGAATTTGTAAATGTATTTGCTTTCAACAAATGTGACGGAGATTGACCACCATCCTGCTTAACATTTTGATAGACATCCTCTCTTAATGTCACCTAATTACAAAACAGCTAATGCAATATGTTCTAAGATCAAAATTCAGCCTAGATATAGTAATAGCTGCCAGATTTAACTCATACATTACTTTTATGGAGAGTACAAATAGCACTTCTCTTTTCTGACATTCATATTAGTAGTTACCAAAAAAAAATCAGACTCTTTTTTCTGAAAAATGATCAAATCTATCTCCTCTGTCTGTTTGAAGTATTCCTAAAGCACCTGCTTCCATGTCAAAGTGTGAAGGATTCCCGTCTGTCTTCTGAGAAAACCCTTGTCTTCCTACTACTGGGTGGTGCAGATTGGTGTGGGATAGGCAAAAAAAGTGCAGGTGATGTATTCCCTGCAGTGAAAGGCACAACATTCAATATTATACTTTCCATACACCAACCTATTGTACTTACTTTCCTCTGAATTCTTTTATTCAATTTATTTCAAAGGTTGAAGGTGGGGTTGCAGCCTACCACCACTCCTCATTGCAGAACTGTTATCTCTGTTAAAGGAACTGGTGCACAAAGACCAAAGCCATGAAATTGTATTTAGAATTTAACTCTTTTCCTAGTAAATCCTGAGTTTTATCAACATGCTTACAGAATCATAGAATTATTCAGGCTGGAAAAGCCCTCTGAGCTCATCCAGCCCAGCCCATGACCTAACATCACCACATCTGCCAGACCAGGGCATTAAGGGCCACAGCCAGTCTTTCCTTAAATACCTCCGGGTATGGGGACTCCACCACTGCTCCGAGAAGGCCATTCCAATGTCTGATCACCCTTTCCATGAGGAAGGGCTTCCAAATATCCAACCTAACCCTCCCCTGGCACAGCTTCACTCCCTGTCCTCTCATCCTGGCACTGGCTGCCTGGGAGACGAGCAGCACCCACCTGTCTACAACCTTCCTTAAGGTAGTTGTAGAAAGGGAAAAGGTCCTCCCCTGGGTCTCCTCCAGGCTAAACACCCCTAGCTCCCTCAGCCTGTCCTCATCAGACTTTCCCTACAGTCTCTTCCCCAGCCTCATGGCTCCTCTGGATCTGCTCCAGCCCCTCAATATCTTTCTTGAAGTGAGGGAGCAAGAACTGCCCTCAGTACTCAAGAGGAGGCCTCAACAGTGCTGACACGGACAAAATTCCAAGCAGGTAAACCAGTTCATAGAATCACAGAATCATTAAGGTTAGAAGAGACCTGCAAGATCATCAAGTCCAACTATCAATTCAACGATACATGTTGTATTATGAATTGCATTTTGACAAGCAGCTGAAAATGGGGCATTAAGAGAAAGTTCAATGCATTTGACAGTTGTACAAAAAAGTTGTTGAAATAAAGGCATTCCCAAATTTCTAATGAGAGGACAAGGGGAAAGGGCTTCAAATTGTGTTCAGGGAGGTTTAGATTAGAAGTGTTTTACTGGAAGAGTGCTTGGGCACCGGAACAGGCTGCCCAGGGAATTGGTGGAGTCATCATCTCTGGAGGTGTTTAAAAAACAAGTAGATAAAGCAGTTGAGGCCATGGTCCATGAGTTAAGGAGATACTGGAATGAGGGCTGGGCTTGATGATCCTAGAGATCCTTTCCAGCCATGAAGATTCTATGTTTCCGTTTTTGGAAATGCAACAAAACACATTGAATTCACACAACGTGAAATCCTCACACAAAGACATAGAGAGCTTAATCAGACTTTCTTACATAACTGGGCCAAGCTGCTACCTACAGCCGACTAACCACTGTCAGAGTGAAGGCTGCCAGGGGTGGGGTGGATGAGTTCCTATGGTTTACAGGGTTTTTTTTTTCTTTTCTTCTGTTTTTCCCTAAGTATTCTTTTTGTACTTTGTTACTAAAACTAATAATGTTTCTTTACTGTAATTTTTTCTGTGTTTCCAAGATCCTGGCATATCTAACCAGGACAATCAGCCCGTGAGAAGCTGTAATATTGGGTTAGTCATCCAGCACTCACAGTGTGGAAAGGTGTTCTTCAAAGTTGTAGCAAAAAACAAAGTGATCATAGACAAAATGTCCTTGTTTTTATTTTTAATAGTTTGCCTTGGCTGGTTTTTTTAATATATTTACCTAAAGATTTAGCTTATTTTTTATGCAGCTAAATTTCAGTAAAAAAAGAATTGATCATGATTACTTTGAAAATATCTTCTTTGGAAGTAAGTTAGGGCTGGAATTCCTCAGTCTATTTAAACTTGTCATCTTCAATTGTTCCTAGTGACAGATTTGCTAATGCTCACCAGGGACTCACGCATTTTATGTTTGTAGGAGTGTGCAGTGTGCAATGTTCGCAGCTGCACTGATTCGATCATTCCTATTTTTGCTACTGACTCGGAAAGGCTTCACAGTATGGGGGAGAACGATGGGAGTAGAGCAGTGACGCTGATTTCATCCAAGCATTCTTTGGGGATTCATAAATATACAGAAAGCTTAATCTCACCCTTTTCCTGAAAGTGATTATTTTTCACAATTCCCTTGTCTTTTATCAGTTAAAAAAAAAACCAAACAGAAAAGAGAATAAAAATAATACAACAGTCTCTAAGCTATAGATAAGCATCTCTTCAAGCTGTTCAACTTTGTCTAAATAGTTCCACACCTAGTTTTTGCTAACATTTCAAAGCCAAGGCTTCTCTCTCCTTCTTCAGAGAATACATAATCAGAGAATCACAGAATTACTGAGCTGAAAAAGCTCTCTGAGCTCACCAAGCCTAGCCCATGACCTAACATCACCACATTAGCCAGACTAGGGCACTGAGGGCCACAGCCAATCTATCCTTAAACACCTGCAGAGATGAGGACTCCACCACTGACCTGGGCAGTCCATTCCAGTGTCTGATCAACCTTTCCATGAGGAAGGGCTTCTTTACACCCAACCTAACCCTCTCCTGGTTCAGTCCTCTCATCCTGGCTCTAGTTGCCTGGGAGAAAAGCCCTACCCCCACCTGACTACAATCTCCCTTCAGGGTGTTGTACAGAGGGAGAAGGTTCCCTCTTCTCCAGGCTAAACAGCCCTGGCTTTCTCAGCCTCTCTCATCAGCTTTTCCCTGCAGTCCCTTTCCCAGCCTCTTTGCTTCTCTGGACCCCCTCCAGCACCTCAATATCTTTCAATATCTATCCTATGAAGCAAAACGACTTCATCCAGAAAATGCATGAGTATTAAAATAATAGGAGAATTAAGACAGCATTGGAAATGACTTGTTCACATTTGTACTCCAATTTTTCTCAGTCTTTTGTAGTTTGTTTCCTGCATAAATTTCCTGAAGGAGATACAGATCCCTTCAGAATTTCCATGTCTTTACAGTTCTGCAACATATGTGGACTTGCTTTTCTGTTTGATCTTCTGCAAACCACAGGGGTCTAAAGAGCAAAGGCTGGAAATTACTGTTCCACTCCAAATCAGGCCGACCAGAGGGGCAAATATGTGTTCCTTCATTTACATATCAAATGTTCACAGAGGAGACTGTGCATGAGGACAAGATTGTAAATCAAATAGCCAATGGACCGGCTTGTGCAGCAACCACAAAGGGAGCAAAATGTCCTTGCAGTTCGATATTCCTAAAAAAAATCCGAAGGTTGTAATTCATTAGGATCCACAATGGAAAAAAGTATTTTTATCTTGTAATACATTGATGGGGACCTGTTTGTGGTTCAGATCTAATTGCGTCACATAATCTGATCTGGTGAGGGTTTAGAATCTCAAAGATCTCCAAGAATAAGAAACAGATAGGCCCCACTGTGGTCATAATGTGATTCCTGGAATTTTTGGAAATTCTTTAGACCTTTCAGTTTTAGTAGTTTATTGATTTTATTTCCATATTTTGTTTTGGGGTAAAAAGGGAGAGAAATACAGATTTGGGACTCCATACAAAAGTGATGGTGACTTCCTAAAACAGTGAGACAAAATAAAGAAACCCAAAACTCACTGAAGTGTTTTATCAGCAGAGTGTTCAGGTTCTGACTTTACACACAAACTTTTACACTTAAGTGTAAATGATTACATTTGGCCTTCCTTCAGCTGAAAACACCTGTTATGATCTACCTGTTCTCTTTACATTACTACAAAATCTCAGACATCTCTTCCAGCCTCAATAATGATAAGAATAATTCCATTGCAGCTGAAGTTTTTGCAAGGGAGAGAAGATCTTGCAGATGGCTCTTGTGTTCTGAAAGTGATTCTGATGGCAGTACTTCTTCGATGAGGAGGGTTAGGTTGGATGTTAGGAAGCCATTCCTAATAGAAAGCGTGATCAGATACTGGAATGGACTGCCTAGGACAGTGGTAGAGTCCCCATCCCCAGAGGTGGACAGACTGGCTGTGGCCCTTAGTGCCCTGGTCTGGTTGATGTGGTGATGTTAGGTCATGGGCTGGGCTGGATGTGCTCAGAGGGCTCTTCCTGCCTCAATCTATCAATTCTGTGATTCTGTGAAAATACAGGTAGAAATTTGGGCCTTATCTTGGAATGGAGATATGAGGGCTATATTTTGACTCTCAAGAAGAATACTAAAGGAGGCTGTAGTGGCAGCGGTGGCTGCATTACTCACATTGAGAGCTCTGTGAGAAGCCTTTGCTTTTCACCATTGTTCACATAGGCCCCTTCAGAATTCAGTTTAAATACAGATCATAGACCTAAGCTGCCCTCACAAACATGGAAGGCACCTTTTATCTAAGTGACTAAAATAAGTTTCTTTCCTACACAGGAACACCACTAACACATGTCCTAACTCAAAAGGAAGAAGCTCCAAACCCCTGATCATCTTGGTGGTTCTGTGCTGGATTCCTTCCAATAGCTCCCTGTCATTCTTCAAATGGGGACCCCAGAACTAGATGCAGTACTCCAGATGTGCCCTCACTAGTGGTGCATACAGAAGGAGCCCCTCCTTTGATCTCCTGGCCATGCTCTTCTTACTGCAGCACAAATACCTGTTAGTTTTGTACTTCACATTTGAGGAGAAGGATACTGAAGAAATAAATAAAGAAAAAAGACAATCAGGTTGCAAGAAGGAAATCACTAGGTACTTTGTGAGGATGCAGTTAGCAGTTGCCCTTTCCCAAGCACTTTTCCTGCTGACATTTGAGAAGCAGGGGTTATGCTGCCTAACAAGTCGCAGTGTACACAGTTACAACTGTCCATCAGTATCAGGCATTCTAAGATGACAGCCTCACGCATCCCTTCATGGCATCCTTGTTAGTAATAATCCAGTGGTACAGCACTGCACGGCACAGCTATGTGTGTGGCAACAAAACACAGATTTCATTGCTTTTCCCTTTGTTTGTCTTCTTTAAATATCAGCAATTTCCCTGCAATGATTTCCCTGCTCTCTACGGTGCTGTTGTGTAAAGGGTTCAGCTGCCATTTCACTCAGTTTCTGTTGCCAGAAATTAACCGGAACAAACCATCCTCACTCTGGAGCTAATTTAGTGCTGGTGCAATGCTAATGACAGGGCAGGTTCCCCTGTAGTTAGGACTTAGGAATTCTTGCACTGTGCTGTGAACACTCCGCTCTTTTCCTGGGAGTGCCACCACTTAGGCTTTTGCTAATAATGCTGTTGAAAATTTGGCACGAAGCTTCTTCATGCAGATGCAGCCACAGAGCCCTTGTTTTTGTGCTTCATTATTGCTGTTTTCCTTAATTCAGGAATAAGTCATTCTGGGTTGAATATAAATGTTATATTCTCTGACTATGGAAACAAAGAGATGACACTCCAACACTAGTCACATTTCCAGTAGCAGTGACTGAATAGGTTTACTCAGCGTGCATACATTATAAAAGACGATTTCGTAACTCTGTTTTACTAGAGGGCAGTAAAACCTTCTGCTTCACTGAGCAGATCCTGTGTCCAAATCTTCATTTGCATCCCTGTGGGGGCTGTAACACCGCAAACTTGGATCGAGTGCACTTGCCTCCCACCTTTGTCTTCTCCCAGCAATTAAAGTTTATCTGAAGAATAACAGCAGATCTACACTAAGCTAGAGGCTGTATTACTATTTGTGGGCATCTTTTGCTTTCTTGCAGGCTTAGTTAGTTAATCTAGTAATGTGAATGCATTTTTTCCCTTATTTTAATGGCCTCTGTATTGTTGTGATTTTTTCCTTCTGAAGATCTTTATGCTGAAACACCTTTGGGTGAAATTAATGCTCAAAAATATCTGCAAGCCTCTTTTAAATTTCATATGTGAAGGATAGGCATCAGTTTCTCCTTTCCTCTGCCATATGATGTAGCTAAAGAAACAAGAGAGTCCCTTATTACAAAAGGTTCTTGTTCTAAAATGTTGTCTGATTTTATTCAATAGGGGTTTTCTGTTTAAGTGACTGGTAATATGCATCCTACGTTGAATGAGACATCCTCAGCTATTCAAGATCATCTTCTCTTGTTCAGATATTTATCTCATTATGCAATATCCAGTGTTTCATTTACAACAGAACTGTATTCATTAGCAGAAAAAGAAATACGTAAAAAAACCAACCAGAAATATTAGCAAGAAATCTATATTTTGGAATGATTTTGTTACTTAGCAACAGCTTTAGATATTAAAACTTCTTTTACTAACACTCAAAAATAAAGGGTACTGCTTACTACAGTACATTGGATCATCATGCTTTGTGTAAAGGATTTTAACAGTCAAGAGATGTGACTGTTTAAGATTTCTTTTTCCAGTCACTAGTTCATTGTCAGCAGCAGCTACAGAGCAGCTTTATGTGCATTCAGAGACAGCCAGGAAATTAGTTCTGCATGACTGACTCAGCACTGTAGCACTGAGAACAACCCTCACCAATATCCTTAAACAATTGTTTATTTCTTGGTGTGATAACAATGTTAAATATCAAAATTCTAGGGGAAAAAGCCCAGGGGCTTCATTTGCATTCAAGGTAAAACAGCATTAGCACTAACAAAGTCAAGTTCTAGCTTATTTCTGGATGGGCTTTAAAAAAATTGATTATTGAAAGTCCAGGATAGCTCATGTGGATGTTTTGTTTGATGATAAATGGAACTGAGAAGTAAAATGACAGCAAAATGAAATGAAGTGAAATTAATAAAGTGTTTTTAAAGTGAGAAATCTGAAATGAAATAAAATTATTGAATGAAAAAGGAGGTTTATAAGGCTTTTTATGACAGGAAAGCAAGATCTTTTTAAGGCTTGTGTGCATTGTGAATTAGGATGATTCCTGGCAAATGTAAAGATTTAGGGTTCAGAGGACAGATATTCAACAGATTCTTTTTGAGATACCTTTTGCTCAAGCTGTTTAGGATTCCCCAGCCCTGGTGTTTGGCCATCTGCCCCACAGTAACATGAGAGGAAATGGCCTCAAGTAATGCCAAGGGAGACTTAGACTGGATATTAGGAAAAATTTCTTCACTGAAAGGGTTATCAAACATTGGAACCGGTTACCCAGGGAAGTGGTGGACTCACCAGCCATGGAGGTATTTAAAAGATGTGGTGCTGAGGAGAATGACTTAGTGGTGACCATGTCGTGCTGGTTTAGTGATTTGGGTTCATGATCTTAATGATCTTTCCAACCAAAATGATTCTATGATAAGCACTTGAATTCCTAGAAAGGAGTTTGGAAAATCTGAACCCTGAGAATGCCGGTTGCTGCCCTCCAAATGCAGCTTGAAACAGATTGGTCTCTAAAAACCCACCAAGAACAGTGTATTTAGTGCCTCACTTCTCATCCCACAGGAATCTATGAAAACATTAATGTACACGGTATTCACAGCACTGAACCCTTCCTGGAAAAAGACAAAACGCATCCTTGATCTTTGAGCACTGTTAGGGCTCTTCCACTTTTTTCAAAACCTATCAGGAAATCTTTCTTTTTCTTCTCTCAGGATTGTGGTTATAATATTTATTCATAGAATCATTGAATGACCCAGGTTAAAAGGGACCTCCAAAGGTCAACTGATCTAACACTCTTGCATGGAGCACGGACATCCTCAACTAGACCAGGTTACCCAGAGCCTTGTCCAGCTTCACCTCCAGGAATGGGACCTCAACCACCTGCCTGGGCAGTCTGTTTCAGTGTTCAACCACCCTCCTGCTAAAGAACTTCTTCCTAACATCCCATTTCAATCTGTCCTTCTGTAATGTGAAACCATTGTCCCTTGTCCTATCACTCCCTGCCTTCCGAAAAGAATATGCAAAGATATGACTCTTAAGTTTGAGAAAACTTTAAAGATAAAATAAGGTGCCAGCAAAGCTTATGAAATTCTGGAACTAATCAGTAACAGAGTCATTTCTCAGCACCACCATTTTGGATTTGGGTCACACGTCCTCTCAATGGCCTGATGACAAGGTTTGGATCTTTTATTGGATCCTAATACTTTTTACTTCATTTCCAGCTCTGAAGTTAAACTGAAAATGCCATCAGCAGTGTTTTGTATCCCTCCTCTCTTTAAACAGAGTTCTTCAACCAGGGGTCGGCTTTATAATCCAGGTTTCCATAATGTGTTAATGGACAGCGTTAACAGATAACTCAAAGCAGTGCCATTTCTAGTACAGTTCCCTGTGACTAATTCAGTTTGGCTCCAGCCACACACAGAGTATTTTTCAGTTTGCTTCAGAGCTAAAGCAAAAAGTATGCTCTTATTTATGGATTTATCTATTCAGCTGGGTACATTTGTTTCCTGTAGCAACGTGCATAGTTTATTATTAGAGAATGAAAGAATATTGCTCACTGTTGTGATAATTCTGCATTTTCTTTGATGTCTGATAAGAGATTTTTTTTCTTATTAACCTCTATGGCAGCAAGACAACTCCATGCTGTCAGTAAAATAGTGACATGATGTTTCTGAGTGCTTCCTGTTTTTCCTACGCTGTTTCAAAAAAACACAGGCAAAATAAAATACATCCATAAATATAGATTCCCTGAATCATAGAGAACATTCCATATTGGCTATATGCAGGGGAGAAAGATGATGGCACTTCAGTTTGGGGTATTCTTCACATTTTACTACTGTGAATAGGTGAGAAACTTGTTTTCAATCTCTTGAATTCCCAAGTGATGTACTAAGAGTGAGATGTGAAGGATGAAGAAATATTTGAGTGTAAAAAACGTGTTATGTGGCAGAAGTAAAATTATCTATTTGAAATTTGTATTGCTCTGTCCTGTCAAGAACATCTTTGCAGCCATGTGTTTGAGATATGTCTTCTCTCAGCCAGAAGGACATGGCATTACAAGGAATGCGACCACCACCACAGCTATTAAAGGAAAAGGTACCTATCCAGCAACACGGCAATGAAAAGCCAGATGGAGGCATAAAAAATTTGTAAAGTCATCATATGAAACATTAAAGCTAAAACCTGTACATGGCTATGTATGGCTCACTAGGGTCATGGATGCTATTTAATCCATGGCACATTGTTTAGAGATTTGAAAACAAACAACCCTGCTAAAAACCACAGTGGTGGGTACCTCTCAGAGCCTTTTTTGTGGTTTTAAAGGTAAGTACAAGAATATTGCTTATGAGTTTTATCATCAATTAGCAAGAAATGACAGTTAAATAAATTATGAATTAAGTATCCTAATGTAATGAGAAATTAATAAAGTAGGTCAGCAATATGCCCTAAAAGAAGGGAGGTCAACAACATCCTGAGCTGCTAAAGGAATATTGCCAATGAGTTTGGGGAGGTGGTTCTGTATCTCTGCTTAGCATCTCACTCACATCTGGAGTAGTGAATTTAGCTCTGGAATCCAAAATACAACACAGATATGTTCATAATTGAGTAAAATTAGTGAAAGATTATGGAAATGGCTAGGGACTGCAACACCTGATATGTGAGAGAGGCTAAAAGTGCTGCAACCATTCAGCCTAGACAAGATAAAGCTGAGGGGATTGCATCAATGTTTATAAATAACTGCTGCAAGGGAGTAAAAATGAGGGAACTAGACTCTTCTCTGCAGTACCAGTGGTACCCAGTGACAGGACAAGAGAAACTGGGAAAACAGTAACACAAAAAATTAAATTTAAACTCTGGGGATTTTTGTGAGAAGGTGATTGAAATCTAGTTGTGTCTGCCCCATCCCTGAAACTGTTCAAGGCTGGGTTAGATGAGGTTCTAGGTAACATGTTCTAGTGGGAGACAGGTGTCACTGCCCATGCAGGGCATTGGAACTAGATAATCTTTAAGGTCCCTTCCAACCCAAACCATTCTGTGACTCTGCAATTCTATGATTCTATTTCCCAGAGAGGTTGTGGGAGGTACTCAAAACACGACTGGACATACTGTTGTAGCGTTACCTGATGGTGAGAAAAGTACGAGGGGCAATGGTTTCAAATAATGGTAGACTATGAACCTGAAATGTTTTTGAAGAAAAAAGCTTTAGGTCAAATTTATCTACATGTCCGCAGCTATGTTTCAAATAGCTTCAAGGACAGAGCTCTCAGTATTTTTGAGTAGTCTCCTGTAGTGATTAATCACTGTGATAGTTTTAATTCTTTTTTTTTCTTTTTTAATGTACCTAGCTGGAAGGTCTCTTGTTGGATTTGTGTCTATTGACTCTTGTTCTTTCACTGTGCACAGCTGGCACAAGTCTGGTTCTGTCTTCTCTATACATATCTAATTTTCGATAAACCACAGTTTTTTTAATAACTCTGACAGACTTCTGAAAACAGAATATGTAGTGGTCTCTCAAACTACATTTAAATGTAAGGTGGAAAAGTGGCTGCAGCCACTGTAAAGTATTTTAAATACTCCAATCAGCTCTTTCTTCTGGCAATTCTGACATAATATTCCTTTTAACTGGATAACTGATGTGCTTCAAAAGTATCATGATAGAAAACAAGTTTCCCAGGGAAAGTTTCATTTTCTTGCATCTTCACTGAGGAACTGTTGGAATGCAGATAATGTACACTCTTCTATTTTCCTATGCACTCTCATCATGGTTAATGACCTAGTCAACACCATTTTTAACCTCATCTATACTTCGCACATTGCTAGTCATGTTTTCATTTCCACAGCACTTAGTAAAATATTTTTCTATGTGTTTTATTTGCAAATGAATCACAAAAAGTGACAAAAAGATATTTTCTCAAAAAATACCTGGTCTGGTTCCATTATGATAAAAATTATGTAGGTTGAAGAAGTCAGGATGTTTTAAAACAAGTAAATAGCAGCTTATAGGTATGGGACTTGATTTAAATAACCTGTTTTCTTCACATCATTAGTCTCACTGTGGTATTGTTGTCAGAGAGCAATGATTCAAGTGATATGGAACAGAATCATAAAAATAATATTGAGTCAGACATGGTGCCCCAGACATAAAGCAGCAGCTCTAAGGCAGAGAAACTTTATGGTTTGTAATGTTTCCCAGTTATGGATTCCTGAACAAATATTACCATTTGATTCTATGGAACAAAGTTTTTCTGATTCCCTTCCAGCTCCTTGGAGAAGATTATAACCTCAGGGTGTACTGAAGGGAACATTCAATGAACTGCCCAAAAATGCAATTGAGACTGTATAACCATAGGATTTCATGGAATCCACAGCAGTAGTAAGACATTGTAGCACTTGGATCTTAAGTACTTCGCTGGCTTACATCTTATAGAATTTATAGAATATAAATCCATATATATTTTATACTATGAAAATGTAAAAAAAATGATAAAATGAGGGAGTTAGAGTTATTGTGACAAGAAGTTCAGTGTTTTGTCTGTGATACAGAGGTGGCAAATTAGATGTACATATAAGGAAAACCAAGATGGTTCAGAATTAAGTCACACAATCACAGAATTATTGAGGCTGGAAAAGCCCTCTGAGCACATCAAGCCCAGCCCATGACATAACATCACCCCATCAGCCAGACCAGGGCACTAAGGGCCACAGACAGTCTTCCAGAAAGCTGATCTTGAAGCACTGTTGAGGTCAAGATCAAGAAAAGCCCTAAAGCAAATTAATCTCACACCTAGGAAGACTTTATCCTGAAGGACCAAATACCAATGTTAGATGCAGTGAAACAACGAAAATGAATGAGGTACATTCTTTCAAAAATGGAAGAAGAGACCAATTAGAATGGAGTGTAGTGATATTTGAGTTCTAAACACACTGGCTGTTCTCCATCATAAAACAACCAAGACTGAAATGAACGAATTAAGGTATTTTATAGCAGGAAGTGGCATGGCCATTATATCTATGTGACAAAGCCTAAATATATAAATATAATTTTGCAAAATCAACCAAAAATAAAAATTCAAAGTAGAAAATTAAGTACTGCTTTCTTTTAAAAATATACAGAGACAAGAGTAGCTGTTAACTACAACATTTTAAAGAAATAAAGTATTCTGCATATATATATGTGTATCACAGAATCATCAAGGTTGGAAAAGACCTTCAAGATCACTAAGTCCAACTGCCCACCCTACAACCTGGAACTACTAAATCATCTCCTGAAACACCCTGTCTGCCCATTTGTTGAACCCCTCTAGGGACAGTCCTTCTGCTCCTTCCCTGGGCAGCCTGTTCCAAGGCCTCCCTACTCTTTCTGGAAGTGTCTCCTAAGATCTAATCTGAACCTCCCTGGGCACAAATTGATCCCATTTCATCTTGTTCTATCACTGTTCCCCAGGGACAATAGTCCAACATCCACTTCACTCCAATTCCTTTCAGATAGTTGTAGAGATCAGTGAGGTCTCCCCTCAGCTTCCTCTTCTCCAGTCTGAACAGCATGAGCTCCCTCAGACTCTCCACAATAGACCTGCTCTCCAGATCCCTAACCAACTCAGTTGTCCTTCGTACCTTCTCCAGCACCTCCATGTTCTTTCTATACTGTGATGCCCAAAAGTCTTCCCAATGCAGCTCTTCAATTAATAGCAAATAGTTAAACAGCACCTCACAGATCTGAAGATATATGTTTAGGAAAGCTCAGCAGTCACATTCAAAATGGTCTGCAAAACCATTCTAGAGCATGTGAGGATAAGGAATGGAATTATCTCTAGTGAGTCTATAAATATGCTTGAAAAGATACCTCAGCAATGTGATAATCTCAGCTGAAAGACTATGAAGATTAAAATGTGTTTGATCAGAAGGAGTCTGAATGAAGCTAATAGATAACTAAATATATTATTGTGATAAGCCAAAGGAAAGTGGATAGAGACAGAACTACTGAGTATAGGACCCCTGCCTGTTGTTCAATGGGTATCGGTGATGTGCAATGTAAGATTCAGAGGCCAGATGTCTAAGGAAATGTCTGAGGGATCAGACAGAAGCAGGGAAAGGAGACATTCAAAGCCAGGTTTGATGGGGCTCAGGGCAGTCTTGTCTAGTCTAATTAGAAATGATCCTGCTTGTTGTAGGGGCATTGGACTAGATGTCCCTTCCAACCTGGGCGTTGTGGGGTAGAGAGAAAAAAATCCAGTTTGTATCATGTCTCTGTTCCCTTCTCCTTTCTTTTCAGTGCTGTAACAATAGGTTAAGTACCACCATTTGGCAGGACAAAGCTGCGCAGGGGAGGGATTTTTGACTTTATTTTTGAGCAGGAGATTTTCTAATGTTATGATTGGAAATTATTTTGGAGCAGGAGTTGTCAGGTCTATGATTGGATAGGATTTTGAGCGGGAAATCTGTTTAGTTCTGAGACTGGTTTACCATGACTATTTCAAGGGGCTTTTGGGAACTGGTTCAGCCACCTTCTTCAGTGTGGCTTTGCTGTTGCATTTCTCCACTTCTGGACCCTTCTGGACTCCCTGCTGTTCACTGCGGACTTCTGCCTTTCAATCCCCTGGATCTGCAAACTTACAGCCACATGCCTTGCTAGGGCTTCCCTTTTTCTGGACCCTGTTGTGGGAGACACTCCCTGCTACCACTTCACTGNGGGAACTGGTTCAGCCACCTTCTTCAGTGTGGCTTTGCTGTTGCATTTCTCCACTTCTGGACCCTTCTGGACTCCCTGCTGTTCACTGCGGACTTCTGCCTTTCAATCCCCTGGATCTGCAAACTTACAGCCACATGCCTTGCTAGGGCTTCCCTTTTTCTGGAACCTGCTGTGAGAGACGCTCCCTGCTACCACTTCACTGTGGCCACTTTTTTCCCTGTAGATTTCATGGATTTCAGGTTTTGGGGGGCAGTGGGTTTTTGGTATAGAGTACGGGTTTTGTGGAGGAGAATTATCTTTGTTTTGTTAGCATTAGTTAATAAGCCTTCTTTATAAAGTCATTTATTTTTTCACTTGCATTCGGGGTGTCCAACCTTTTTTTCTCACATAGACTGGGGGGGAGAAGAATTCCTAACTGGGTTTCTCTGCCCTCCAAAATTTGTTCCCTGGAAGACTGGGACATTCTATGATTCTATGAAAGGTTTAGTAAAAGAAAAATGGAGTTTAAAAGAATTATCATTCAGTGAGAGACTTAGAAATCAAGTCAATAAGCCGAGGTGAAACACCAGGAGTAAGGGCTCCACAGGATGTGAGGTCCTGATGAATCCTTGTTGTATCAACATACTACCAGTCAAGCATTTTAAACATTCACACCCATCAGAGCTTACAGTTATTTTTCTTCCATGCCAGGATTGCCTAATTATGATAACACGGATGTATTCTATGGGAGTCTTGAGTATAAACTTCAATTAAATGTTTTCCCTTGGAAAAATAATTAAACTTCTTATTCATTTCAGAGCATATCATGGTGCACTTTAATTTGGGCAGAAAAAAAGGATAACACCAAATGACACTAATAACCGAAGTAATACTAATAATTTTGAAATTAAAAAGATAAGAATTCACTGATTGTGAGCAATTAGTCTGTAATAGCAGGTAGCCTGAGATTTCATTTCACTGAAGAATTTTTACTTTATACCCTCAAGGGATTTGGGGTTTTTATGTTTAAATGGAATTTTTACAAAATCCTGAAGAGCCGTAACATGCACATTGATAATAATGTCACTGTGACCTTTTCTTTCCCCATCTAGCCACCATTTCCTCTGTGTGTGATGCTTTGCCTTTGCAGTTCCTGAAGGAAACCATCCAGCTTGGTTTTCTTCACATCGAGTTCATCCTGGACTTGATGAACTGCCAGCTATCTGCACTTGGAGTTGTCTGATCAGTGTGAATACTTGTGATAGTGGTGGGCTCGCCTTGGAGGGCTGTAAAGCCCTGCAGCCTCTCATTCCCCCTCCTCAGAAGAACAGAGGGGAGAAAACAAGGTTAAATCTCATGGGATGAGGAGAAGGACAGAGATCACTTACCAGTTGCTATCATGGGCAAAGTACACTCAACTCAAGGAAGAATCATTTAATTTCTTGCCTAGTAAAATAGAGTAGCCAAATGAGAAACAAAGACTAAAACTAAAGCGCTTTCTTCTCACCCCCACATCCACCTTCTCTTATCTTGCTATTCAGAGATATGTTTCTCAATTTGTTTTTCAAATGACTCCTCTCTGCTGTAAAGTATTTTACCTTTGTTTCCCCCAAAGTATCACCATCTTGGCTGCAAGGCTAGACTCATGGCCTGTGCTGGGACAGCTGGAGCCTGCTGGAACCATCTGTGTTCCAGGAGCCATTCAAGGTCAGGCTTGAGGGGACCATGGGCAATGTGACCTAGGGAGTGATGCCCCCTACAACAGTAGAGGGGTTGGACTAGATGACCTTTGGAGGCTCCTTCCAACCCAGCACATTCTGTGATTCTATGATCTTTAAGAACCCCTCATTCATACTGGCAACAGAAACACATCAGAAATTCCCTAAGAGGTCATGCTGCACACCAGAAGTATGAACCCTGTGCAGACAGGCAGAATTCCACTGTCTCAGCCACTGCCTGTGGTCACTCACTGGTCACTTCTAGAGGGGAACCTACCTCTACCAGCTTCTGCAAGATATTTAAATGCCTGAAAATTTCAGATGCTTTTGCCTAAGCCATGCTGCTCTCAGAACTTGCAAACCTAAGCAAAATCCTTGTGAACCCTTCTGTGGGGCAAGGCAACTTCTTTCAATAGTTGCTTGGCTCAGCAAGCCGAACAGTAGCTGCATTTTCATTACTGATGGACAGATATAAGTTCTTCTCTAATGGAAAACCATACCTCATGCTCTATGTCTAGCAGTTGTAGCACTGGTGTCAATATCTCATGCGGCAGAGCCTGGAGTTGAAGGACAGATACACTAGACATGAGGGGTTTACATGGAGGCAAGGAGTAAAACTAGTTAAATAAAGAATGTGAGATTTTATGGGACTAATACCTGAGCACAACTTCACTACAGCAATAGTGAGGAGAATGAAGTATGTGTTGCAGCGGTTGGAAAAGAAAACGAGCTTCCTCAGGATCTAATTTGAGCACAGTTGTTTGTTTTATCAGAGCTACGCTATAAATATGTTCTGAAGAGTGCCAATCACTCGCAGAGCAATCTCAGAATGATGCACATTCAATTACACAGAAGTGTCCTGGTGTGAAATCCAGAAGACTTTACCTAAGCTGTTTAAAACTGGACTACATAAATACCTAGACAGCACTTGGTAGAGAGAATCATAGCATGAGAAGAGCATTACCTTAATGATCCAATAGGTGTCCTGATTTTCTAATTTGTATGACAGAGGCATTTCGTAGGGTACATAACTAGAGCACTGTAACAAACACATGCAATTTTCCTTACTATATTTAGAGTCAGCCTCTCAGGAACCTTATTCTTCTGTGCTTCTGAAATGTTTTTCTCAACATTTCAAGGGCTCTATTTACAAATGAAATCTCCAGTTCTATCCTACATTTTTCCAATGAGAAATTAATTCCTCTTTTGATGTTAGCAGCATTCAAACATTTGTAGAGCTACTGTTCTTTATCCAGTGACCATGATTCCTAAATTTTCACAGTGAAATCTGAGAAACACATACACAAGATTCAGGCAATAGAGATAACTAGTCTATGGCTACAGTTCCAAGCAATTTGCTTCCTCTTCTTGCACAGCAACAATTCTGGCACTTTCAACTGCCTTGTATATTTTTCTGATGGTACAATAAAAAATTCTGGAGGATAGTTCATTGCTGTTACAATTAGCAAGCTGTAGGCTGGTGGAGTTACAACATGAGTGTTGATGACCTGATGTAGCTTCAGAAATTTTTATGCTCAGACTAGCTTGGTCCCATAAATTGAACACCACTAGGCAGCCAATGTGCCTGAAGGAGGCAGGAAAGGAGCACAGAGATTAATTCCATCCAGACATCAGTGTCTCCATGACATCAGAACTGCAGTAAGGGAGCTAATTAGGAGATTCACCTCTAAAAGGAAAAAGGATCTGGGGATGCTGATAGACAGCATCTGAACATGAGCCAGCAGTGTGCCCAGGTGACCAAGAGCATCCTGGCCTGTATCAGCAATAGTGTGGACAGCAGGACTAGAGAGGTGATCGTCCACCTGTAATCAGCTCTGGTGAGGCCTCATCTGGAGTAAGGGGTTCAGTTTTGGGCACCTTAATACAAGAAGGACCTTGAGGGACTGGAGCAGGTGCAGAGAAGGACAGCAAAGCTGATGAAGGGCCTGGACTAGTGGCTGAGGTAACAGGAGTTTAGTCTGGGGAAAATGAGGCTGAGGGGAGACCTTATTACTCCTTACAGCTACCTGACAGGAGGTTGGAGAGAGGGGGGTGGTGGTGTCTTCTCCCAAGTCACCAGCAACAGGACTAGAGGAAATAGCTTCAAGTTGTGCCAGGGGAGGTTTTGATTAGATATCAGGAAAAATGCCTTCCTTGATGGACTGATCAGGGTTGGAACAGGTTGCCTAGGGAGGTGGTAGAGTGGCCATCCCTGGAGGGGTTCAAAAATTGTATAGGTCTGGTGCTTGAAAACATAGTTTTCCATTAGCAGGGTGGGGTTTGGATGAGGTCTCTTCCAACCTTAATGATTCTATCGTTCTATGAAAGTCCTTCTCAGATCTTAACTAAAACCCTAATGTGAGACCGTCCTGTCAGAGATTGCTTCCATGGAGTTCTGGACTTCTGTTTGCTTCTGTGTCACAATATCTTATGTTCACCTGTAAATTCTCTATTTAGTTTGCTGGAAACAGAACAGTAGTTAGGGTGTAGAAAGATTCTTCATATAAAAGAGCATGTAAACTGACTTTGCTGTAAGGTCATGATAAAGTGATGTTTATGTTATGAAAAGATCAAGAGAAAAATATCAGATGATACTGTCATTAGTATATCAGTA
>VZRI01009845.1:243034-303878 GCA_013397515.1 Upupa epops
GGTTTTCTTTTGTCCTGTTCTTTGTTAATAAAACTTGTTATTTTTCTTTACTATAATACTGTCCATGGCTTCATTGCCTTTTGAAGACCCTGAGAAATAAATCCGGGACAGGTCTCCAGGTCAAAATAATCCTAATTCTAACCTGCACTGCAAATATTTCTGAAGCTTAGAGCCTACAATAGTGTCACCAGCTGCCTGAGGGGAAGCATTAGCGAGTGCATTCTGCCTCTAATACTCCTTCAAAGGCCTGTTGTGCAGGGAATTTCTGTGAAGTTGTGAAGGGGCTGATCTTTAAGGGGCAAGGAGATGAGCCGTATGACCTTAATAACACTTCAGCAACTAGGCTGAACAGCTCTGGGTTGCTGAGTCTTTTCATAAGGTGGAAACGAAGGGTAACATTTGCCCCCGAAGTAATAAAACATGACCAGAAACTTCTATACGTTAAAGGCAATGAATGAAATCATTGAAATGAATGAAATTAATGAAATCAAGGAAGAGCACAAAATGGGGGATGTGATGTGGTTTGTTTCTTTAGGTTTATATTCTATATAAACAGAAAAGAAGTATTTTTCATGATCTCCACAGCCATCACTAGTAAGGCATAAAAATGGTATCAAACCCAAAGTTTTCCATTGAAACGATCACCTCAGTGTTTGTTTATATTTCAGATTTAGGGTGAAAGCAACAGGATTTCCTTGCCCAAATCAGTAAATATAAATATACGGAAAGTAATACATTCTAAAATATGACATAGTAAGATGCCTTTGACCCCCTGCCACTGTATAAAATTATGCCTTCTTACATACTACTACACGAGAGGATATGCATGTACAGACACACAGCAATATACTGCAGTCCTACACAGTATTTCATTTCTCCATTACAGCTCAATGCCTTCAAGATGTGCCTATCCCATTATTCTCAAACTAAACCCCTTTGTTAAAAATTTAAACCTCTAGTTCTTGTCTAGTGCAGAACTTCAGCTTGTGTCATGAACTGTCAGTTTTAAATGGAATTTCAATATTCCGTGTGTGTTATTTCCTTGGTAAAATAGGAGGAGGTGTAACACATGCCTAAATACTTTAGTGTTTGTGGTTGGTTGTCTGGCTTATTGTTCTAAGTTAGGAAAAAAAACAGGTTTTGGTATCTTTTGCTTTCCTTTTGTTCCCCAAAATAGTATGTTTTATTTTAGACTCTGTGGGAGGCAGAAAGATCCCCCCACCCCACATGACTGCCCTGCTGCTCAGAGAAGCTGGAGTCATTAAGAGCTGTAATGGTTCATTTGCGTGGACAAAGGCGGCTCAGAGCTGAGAATGGGGTTTCAAGAGGGTTTGGAGGAAAGGGTGCAGAGGTATTCCCATTTACTCTACACCCCAATAAAGGACTCTGCTTCTGGGGGAGCAAGGATCCTCTGGGTTCTTCTACTTTTCCTCTCCCGGAGCCCTGCAGGGCAGCCAGGTGGCCGAGCCCCCTGACCCCCGGGAACCCCTGTCCGCCCCACTCACCCGGGCTGGGATGGACCATGCTGCCTACTCACAGTCAGGTGTGGTGGCAGGATGCACTATCCTTTGTCTAACACCAGAACGGGTGGCTCTGTGCCGTACTGGAGCAAGCAGCTCTGAGCCACGCCATCAGAAAGTCCTTCCCTCGAAGAAGCAGGAGGACACAAGGAGAAATCACTAATGTTTATTCCTCCCCATGTTGAGCAGAATAGAGTTAGACTGATCGTTATAAGCCTGGAGACACTGGAATGGTGGGTAACAGAGAGAGAAAAAGCCCCAAAAGCTCAAGACCCTAAAGTAGAGGGGAGTTTTCTGTTGGTTTGCTGCTGCGGCCACTGTTGTGTGCTTGCCACATGGCTGAGCCATGCAGCCGCCACTATCCTGAATTACAGAACAGCAGGAAGAGAAGCCTTTTTCATAGCTTGCCACTAAGACACTGAGACTGCTCGAGTTAGCGGGAGTATGGAGCCCGGAAGGGCATTTGCAGTTTCAGCTTGGCAGAAGATTTGTAACTCAAACCTTTGACAGAATGTTGCATTTGAAGTGTTCAAGGGGGGAGTATCCCCTTGTTGCTGCTGCTGTATGTGTCCCTTTCCCCAGGGGACCTGACTTGAAGCCAAAGACCACTACAGAATGCTTTGCCCATTTCTTTTTCTCAGAATGTGTGTAATGGCATTGTAACGGAGTTTCTGTTTTTGTTTGTGTCACCTGCTCAGGCTTTTTCTGCTTTTTGTGCTTAGAGAGAGAGATTCAATAAACCCTTTTGTTTCCCCAAGCTATTTTCGATTGCCCACCAGGTTCTACCTGAGACCCCTCAAGTCCAGGCTGCCTTTCTGTTTTTGGGATGTTCCTAACCCAGGACAATTATATAGCATGAGGGATATGGATAATTGTGCAAAGGAGAGAGCAGTGGGATGAGAGGCTGTAAATACTTTGCCTGTGTATATCTTCTATATGGAAATATTACCAAAAGGGAGACATAAGAGACAAGACTCTCTGTTTTTACATGTAGTCTCAAGCTTTTGTCCTTAATGCTCTGAGTTTTTAAATTGTTAACTAGAACTCCTTTCCATTCTTCACCAAATATCAAAGAGCAATAAAACGATAGTTCTGTAAAATATTAAACATTATAGTTCATTCATTATAGAAACAAATTTGGTAAATGAGAAGCTAGAAGGCATCTTTTTCAATGTATTTTCCAGCAACTCCAGGCCAAGTCTGATGCTGTTCATCATCACCAAGATGCTCTCTCCAACCTTGTGCATATTGCACTGTTTGGTATACGTATGTACTCTGAGTACACCTTACATTCATTTCTTTTTCACTGATTCTGTTAGTAATTGTAATGAACTTAATCATGATAATAACTTCATAGCATTTTCAGTCCTGTTGAATTGCATCTGGGTTGCAAAAATTAGAATTCAGAATAAGACTAAGAAGATTGCACAACTTGTTTTAAAATATACAGAAAGAGGAAATACAGAGATTGCTCTTTCTCAGCAGAAGTGAACGAGAAATTTTCCTCTGAGGCGCTGTTATTCAGTGTGTCAATTCCAGGAAAAGTATTTAGGATACAGAATTGTAAAAGAGGAACAAATATTTTTTTTTAAAGTTTTAAGGAGTTGCAGAGCCTGAGGTAGAGAAAAAAATAGGAAGAATTGTGCTTTTTTATATGGAACAAGATTGCAAGATAATCCAAGACAGTTTGAATTGCCTCCTGAAAAGTCTTCATCTACAAATCACACAGAAGATCAAAGGTGCCCAAATTAGTTTTTGAAAGAGGCAGGGTACTTTGTTCAGCTGTTATTTTGTAAAAATTCAGACAGCTACTTCAGTTCATTTAATCATCATCAAAGCTATAGATAATCAGAAAACCAGAAAATGCAGGGGGAAAAAAACACCCTAGGAAACACTGCAACTGTTTTTCTTGCAATATCATGCATGCTGTCATTTCAGACTTGGCTGGCAGACAGGAAATAAGTGAATTTTCCATTAGACATTTTTATTACAAGAATTAAATAACATTAATTAATCTTTCAGTGCTTAAATCATTGAAAATGGACATTTAGATACTAGGTTTCAATTAATTAAGAAGACTCCCACTCCATTGCATTAGAAAAACAAAAGATTTTTAGAATTTCAATATTAATTCTTTCTCAACTTTCTGTGCTGTGAAATCAACACTTATAAGATTAGCACATAGCAACCCAGCAAAATTAGTTGTACAAACTGTGCCTGGAGGATGCTGGAGTTCTTTTAAATTCTTTAAAACTACAAAGTTGTTTGAAAAAAGAGCATGTCTATAATTGTGAAATCAAATGAATATTAAGGGCCTGTCAAATTGTGCTTTTCACATTTGGAACTGTAACCACTGTAATTGTGGTTTTGCAGAAGAAGGGAATGGAACTGCTGTGACCATATTAACATCTTAAAGAAAATTCAAGACAATTAAAGACAGTTTGGTCCTGCTTGAAGTAAACAATCCCAAAGTAATTCACACACCACTGTGTAGACTATATTAGTATCTAGACTATCTGTTTTAGTTTGACAGTGAAGGGGTGGGTTTTAAATTATTACTGCTAATGTCATATTATCCTGCAGATTATTATAAATAGCACTTGGTCAAAGGTATGCACTGCAAGAGTTCATATTACAGATAGATCTGACTAATTTGACTCATCATAGAAATTATTTTTAAATTTCAGCTCTTTTTAGAACACTTTTTAAAAATCTAATTAGTAAAATCTTCTAGGTGCTAAGATATGTGACTACCTTTAACTCAACGTTACTAAATGTGAGATTATTTTCAAAGATCTCATTTCCATGGCCACAAAACCATCAAATCAATAGTTTGCCAGAGAAAGGAGACTTTTGATGCCTATTTATCCTGCCAATCACCAAAAGACTTCTCAGGAAACCAATCATCCTGCAAATCCTGGTTCTTTTTAAAAAATCTGATAACCCCTTGGTTATTTGTCTATGAATAATTTCCTTGCTTTGTGCAATAATGCACTAAAACTGCTTAAATGATTCATCTCCTTCTGCTGGGCCTTCTAATGAAAGGGTCAAGACTTTGGCCAATACCCCCCAAAAAGATCCAAAACCTCAGCTGAGACAGACAGCACAACTTCAAAATTGCTCCCAAAATGTCCTCCCAGGTTGCAGAGAATTGCAATACAAATGAGATTGGGGAATCAATGGTAGTATTGGTGGTGCTTCACTGTGGCCGAATGCCAGGTTGAATGGCCACCAAGCCTCTCTATCACTCTCCCTTCTCAACTGGACAGGGGAGAAATATATGACAAAAAGTTATTGAGATAAGGACACGGAGACCATTCACCATTACTGTCACAAGTAAAACAGATGCAGCTCCATAAAATTAATCTATTACATTTCAGATCAGAGCACAATAATAAGGAATAAATACTACACCTTAAAACACCTTCCCTCTACCCCTCCCTCCCAGCTTCAGCTCCACTCCTGGTTTTTCTACTTCCTCGGCCTGAGTGGCACAGGGGGATGAAGAATGAGGACTGTGGTCAGATCACCATGTGATCTGTTGCTTTCTTCTTCACACTCTTACTCTACTCCAGCTTTCTGTCCCTCCAATGAAAGATAAGTCTCCATGAGCTTCTCCAATGTGAGTTCTACTCATGGACTGCAGTTCATGAACTGCTCCAGCCTGGGTTCTTCCCATGGGATGAAGTCCTTCAGGAAATGACTGGTCCAGAGTGGGTTCCCTATCATAAATCCAGCCAGAAAACTTGCTTTAGTGTGGGCTCCTCTCCACAAATTCCCAGGTCCTATGAGGAGCCTGCTCTAGTGTGGGCTTTCCTCGGGATCACAGCATCCTTTGGACACATTGACCTGCTTAAATATGAGGTCATCTATAGGCTACACAGGTTGGATATCTGCTTCTTTGGGGATCCCTATGGGCCTCATGGGGATGGCCTGCCTCTTTATGTTCTTCACAACAGACTGCAGAGTTAAATCTCTGGTACTTGGAGTGCTTCCCTTCTTTTTTCACTGACCTGGGTGTCTCGAAGGTATGGAGATTACAATCAGCTAACTCTGCACCACGAAACTGAGAATTTCCTCCAGTGGCACAAAGCCAGCAGAAATAATAAAGACTCCTGGTGCTTTACTTTATATAAAGGGATAAGCACCGATGAGATCTCTGTTATTTCCAGCACTTCATTAATTTCAGGTCTCAGAGTCTGTATGTACCAGAAGTACAAGATGTGGATCACATGGTCTTACAACTACTTCTTGATCTGGAGTCTGTGCATCGATGCATTTCCATGGAAAGTAAGCCATTTCACATAAACATAGAATCATAGAACAGTTTCAGGTGGAAGAGACTTTCACCATGATCAAGTCCAGCCTTTTCCTAGTCCTATCAGCACCACTAAACCTTGTTCCCTAGGTGCCACATGCGCTCTTCTCTTAACTCTATGGATGGGGACTCAAGGCCCTCCCTTGGGCAGAATGTTCCAATGCCTAACTTTACAGGCATCTTCAGAGCAGCATTTTTCTCTCGCACACAGGTGTGCACACATAAGCATCACTGTCATGTGAACAAAGTACATTTTTCTTCTTTTCTCCTAAAATCACATCCATTCATAATCACAGAGCTGGCAAAATTTGAATTATTAAGGAACTATTTTATTATTTAAATTAACCTTTTATCAGTGCTAGGTTGTGCCTTATAAATTAATTCCTTTTTTGTTTCAATGTTTATATATATGGGGTTTTTTTAAGTTTTAAATCTAATTGATGTAATCATGAGAACTATTTCTCTTCTCTCAGTCTACATTTTCATTTTTTTAATTTCCCACTCTCATGTTCATGCTTTTAACTTACTATGAATTTACAACTTGGAGACAGACAAGAAGTATTTATTCACTTCTGCATTTAAAAAGAAATTAATTTTGTCACAAACTATGATTATGTAAAGGTGTAAATCATCAAAAAACTTTAAACCATAGGTAGGACTAGTTCTTCATTCACAATGTCATGGAATCACAGAATTATTGAGACTGGAAACGTCCTCTGAGCTCACCAAGCACAGCCCATGACCCAACACCACTACATCAGCCAGACCAGAGCACAAAGGGCCACAGCTCTTAAAAACCTTGACACCTCCAGGGATGGGACTCCAGCACTTTCTTGGGTAGTCCATGCAAGTGTTGATCTCCCTTTCCAAGGAAGGGCTTCATAATATCCAACCAAACACTGCTCTGGAGCAGCTTCAGGCCCTGCCTTCTCATCCTGTTGACAGTTGCTTGGAAGAACTACCTGACCACCACCTGCCTACAATCTCCCTTCAGGGAGTTACAGAGAGTGAAAAGGTCCCCTCTGAGCCTCCTCTTCTCCAGGTTAAACACCCCCAGCCCCCTCATCCACTCATCAGCCTTTTCCTCCAGTCCCTTCCCCATCCTCATTGCTCCTCTGAACCCACTTCAGCCCCTCAAATTCCTTCTTGAAGTGAGAACTGCCCCCAGTACTCAAGGTGAGGCCTCACCAGTGCCCAGCACAGGGGGAGAATGGTATCTCTAGTAGTGCTGGCCACAGTATTCCTGATATAATGTCAATGGCCTTCTGGCCCACCTGGGTCACTTTTGGCTCCTCTTCTCTGGCTGTCAACCAGTTCTCCCAGGTCCCTCTCTGCCAGGCCACTCTCCAGCCACTTATCCCCCAGTCTGTAGCTGTAGGGGGTTATTGTGGCCAAAGTATAGGACCCAGCGCTTGTAAAATCTCATCCTGTTGGCCTCAGCCCAAAAATGTGGCCTTTCCAGATCTCTCGTTGTCAGGTCCTGACTGTTACAAGACTTAATCTTCACTAATATTTAGTCACAAATTATAAGTTATTGCCTTCCTACAGAGACCTTGTGGTCCATACCAAATGGCAGATTTATGAATGCATTATCAATGATAAATGACATATTCTGGCCATGAATGCAGAGGACTGTTTTGGAAAAAAAGGATGATTTAACTTGATTTGATATGATTTCATGTGTTCAAAACATAGCTTATATGTGGACTGTTATGCATCACCTGTCATGGAGTCTCTTTGTCTGCATATCATCTGCACTTGTGATGGCAAACCTCTCAGAAAGAAAACTCTTTCACAAAAGGTAAGGGAATTTCACATCAAATCTTGTCCTTTTGATATCATCTGAAACATGAGGAACTGAATCCAATTTATTGAGCACAAATTATTGCACACTTTGCTTTGAATAACAAAATGCTCCAGGGTCATATGGAGTCATAGGGAGCTGTCTGGCTAAATTAGGGGTTTTATATGTTTTTAACACATCTTCAACTATATCAAACAAATGCACAACCTAGCACACAGGGAAATCCTGTGGATTTGTCACGTTGCCTCAAGGAATTAGGCGTCTGTGAAACAATAAATGCTTTACACTGAAGTATGAACATAGCGTGTTCATCTGATACTTATATTTGTCATATTAATAAGAATCTCAGAAAAATAAATAATTATAATTAAATTTAATGTAAATAATTCATTAAAAATTAGCAACTTTGTTTTCCAAAGCAGTGTAACATTGGATAAATAGTACGTATATGAGAAGGACTGTAACAAGCAGAGCTGGTGAACTGTATTGTATTACCACACATTTAACTGTAACAAATCAAAACCTAGGACGAATGTAAAAGCCAATGCTTTCTGTGTAAAAATGCCTGGTAAATGGCCAAGAGCTTGTAAAGCAAATCATAACTTCTTGTTTCTTTTACCAAAGTTAACAGCCCATATATCAGATTCACATAAAAAGGGGTGGGTTTTAAAGGCTTCTGCTAAAACCTCACACATAATAACTTTCATTGGATTCAATTCACCCAATTTTAAAAAGCGTAAGGCTTTTTAAGGCACTTAGTGCCATGGTCTAGGTTGTGGTGATGTCAGGTCATAGGCTGGGCTCGCCAGTCTTAAGAGATCTTTTCCAGCCTCAGTAATTCTGTGATCCTGTGAAATGACCTCTCAAAAGGGTTTTATCTCAATTCCTTCCTGGCTCACCATTTTTGTCATAGGTTAACCAGTTGATCAGGTCTGAGATGAGATTAACCAATAAAAAAAAACATAGCAAGAAGGGTTCAGAACCCACTTACAGATTGCAGTCAAAACTTAAGCCTAGCAATCTAGGGAAAAACAAGAAGATATATAATTTATGCAACAGAGAATCCCCAATACAAAGACATACAGAGATTAATCAGACTTCCTCACATAACTGAGGCAAGCTGCTACCTCCACCCTCTCAAAGGGAAAGAGACTTCCATCAGTTCCGTAACTTGTGGAAATGTGGAGTCCATTCACTCTATGAAATGTCCCTCAGTGCCAGCAGATATTTTAAGGTCCAGTTTGACGTTTCATGTGCTTCCAAGCCAGTCTTCCATTTCCAGTGTGGCAATTCCTATGGCCACAAATGAAGGAAAAACTCCCTCTATTTCAGTAAACAATAGGTTACAGGCAAAAACCTTTCCTCCCCAGATCTCTGATGAGAACATTCACTCTCTCCATTCACCGTGTTCCCAGGGTAAGATGTCTGCCGCATTCAGCTGCAGTTCATGTATCTCTCCTCAAATAGAGAAGTAAAGAAGGAGGAAACTGGAAACAGGAAGGTCCAAATCAGTCTTACCAGTTCACAGAATAGCAAAAATACTGTCTAGTTGCCATAGCAACTTCCCAGTGCCTGAAATTCAACCCTTAGCAAATTCAAGGACTTAAAACCTGTTGATCCTAGTGTTTTAAATATGGCTTCCTGAAGGACCACCCAAGCCTACTGAAAATAGAGTTCATGCAAGACTAAAACCTCACTGGCAAAAGCTAGTTAGGGATAAATTAACACAGAAAATAACTTAATCTGTTTTTCATTTAATCTAATGTACCATACAGAGTAAAAAAGGATGCTACATTTTGGGGGTGGAATTATATATTTTAGTTTTCTTCATCTCTGTGTACAACTCAAAGTATTGACTGGCCCCTGGCAGTGAACACTAGACAGAACAGATAAGTTGTTGAAGCACTGAGCACTCAAGTCCAAGGAACTGGAGACCAAGGGTGACTTCCTTAGAGGTGAGTTGATGAGAAGAGTGATTTTCAGAGTCTCAGCTTAAATCAGAGCTCCAACACCACAGATATGGAGAGGAACCCCATAGTCAGTGTAGAGATGGGAATGGGGAAGTGACAGAGATGAGGATTAAATAAACTTGATTTTTCTAGAAATCACAATTTTCAAAAAGTAGGATATTTTGTGAATTCAGGGTCAAATCAATGAAACCTGAAATGTCAGTCTTTTGTCTTCTCCCCTGGAACAATAGCTATGAATTTTTCATTTTCATTCCACTGCAGCCAGAAGGAAAGAATAGTTGGTCCCACAAAAGTAAGAAAAACTTGGTCCCTAGAAGTTCCTGTGGAGTTTAGAACTCAAGTTCTAAGATCCAGAAGCTCTGCATCTTACAGAGGCAAGGGTGTAGTTTCTGTAAGAGTAAGAAAATCATGGCCTCCAGCTAACAGTGATTTGAGCACTTACAGACCCCATGCCTCCTTCTTAGACAGGATTTTACCAAGAGGAAGCAGGTGTCTTGGCTCTCTCATCTCCTCTGCCTGCACTGGTAGCCAATTCCTGCTGCTTCTAGAGACATACCTGCCTTCTGGGTTTTTGTTTGTTGGTTTGTTTTTTTTGCAACACTCCCCTCACTATCACAGTCAAAATAAGAGTGAGGGAAATACTTTCATTTTCAGGTGTTAGCTGTAAATATTTTTTACCCGTGTATTTTACCAGGATATTTAATTTCAAGCGCTGCATTTTTTAACTGTGAGCTGGGCTGTGAGAGAAAACAATGTATAACATAGTCTCAGCTAATTAGATACCCAGCAAATTATATGTGTGCTGATCTCAACAACACTTGCAACACTTTGGGCATAGGATACAGTAAGTAGCAGTTAATCACTGATTCAGTAGAAAGCCTACTGTTATTTGGGAAAATACTAACCCACTTGCTGACAAAGGCCTGAAATACTTTGGAAAAGGATTGAGATGATGCCTTATTTTCAAGTTCTCATACATCCAGACAACATACACCATGTATAAGACCCTTTTTAAAGACCAATAAATAATCCTGTAACAAATCTGAGAAATACACTTTACGTATGTTCAGAAACACAAAAGCACAGAGGTGAGAGAAACTCTGTAGGTTATATATAGAATGATAGGCTCATTCAGGTTGGAAAAGCCCCTTCTAGATTATCAAGTCACACCATTAACCAAACTCTACCAAGTCCAATGATAAAGTATGTCCTAAAGCTCCCTATCTACAACTTCTGAAAGTTGAAACATGTTCAGGGATGATGATTCAACCCCTATCTGGGCAGCCTGTTCCAAGGCCTGATAACCGTTTCAATAAAGAAGGTTGTCCTAATATCCAACCTTGAGCACCTTCTTTGCCTCCACCTATAGTTCTGGGAGCTGTCCTGATAACAAAGGCCAGACTGCTGAGGCTCCAGGGGAAGTCAAGGCAAGAGAGGCTCCTGCCTTGGTTGATGAGGACTGGCTTAGGGATAAATTAAGGAAACTGGATGAACATAAATCCATGGGCCCTGATGGGATGCACCTGTGCTTGCTAAGTGAGATGGCAGAAGTCACTGCTAAAAACATCTCAATCATCTTTTTTAAGTCATGGGGATCAGGAGAGGTGCTTAGGGCCTGGAGGTTAGCAAATACCACTCCAATCTTCAAAAAAGATAAGAAGGAGGACCCAGGTAACTATATGACCAACCTGATAGGCTTTTATGAGGGCATAACCAGGTGGATAGATGATGGCAGAGTTGTGGATGTGGTCTATCTTGACTTCAGTAAGGGGGGATCAGAATGTGGCTGGTTAGAAGATAGAGAGAGGTTCTTCTCTACTCTGCACTAGTGAGATCACATCTGGAGTAGTGTGTCCAGTTCTGGGCCACTCAATTCAAGAAGGACACAGAGCTACTGGAGGGTGTCCAGTGTAGAGCAACGAGGATGATGAAGGGAGTAGAATAGCACCCTTATGAGGAAAGGCTGAGGTCTCTTGAGCTTGGAGAAGAGGAGACTGAGGGGTGACCTCAGTAATGTCTATAAATATGTGAGGGGTGGGTGTCAGGAGGATGGACCCAGGCTCTTCTCTTGGTCCCACTGTGGCAGGGAGATAGGACTGGATGATCTTTTGAGGTTTCTTTGATCCCTAATTATTCTATTATTCTAAACTTCCTCTGGTACAACGTCCTCTCGCTTGTTGCTTGTGAGAAGAGATGTAGGTTATACAGAAAGTCTCAACACTATATATGGCTACATTTGAAAACCGAGTGGAGAAACCTATTGAACAAAAACAGACCAACTTTAACCATGTCTTATCTCACCCACTTTCAGCCATCTAATACCTTGGCATAGAACCAAGCTAGTTCACTCTATCTGCTGGCACTATGATTCAACGGAGAAAGAAGGGAGCCCAGGAAAGAGACATCCTGTGCTAGGATGAACACCAGACAGCAAATTTTGCCTGTTGATTCCTGAAATATCTTCTATTTCTCTGTAATCTTGTCTCTCTAAGCAGTTTGTAAAACTGGCCATCACTTTCACAGAAATCTAAACAAACAAAGATACTTACTCACTGCTTTATCTCTTTGAATACACTCTCTGTCAAACCAAAGTGTGCCCCTTTTCAAATGCAGAATTGCTGGCACTGAGAAACTGCAATGCTGTCCTTCATTTGTGTCTTGGGAATTCTGACAGCAATGGATTGTACACTTGGTTTAGCTGTTTCTTTACTTTTGCTTATTTTGCACATAGCTCCCTATTAAGCTAATCAGTGCAATACTACGGGGACTCTTTGTAACTCACCATACATACAAAGCAAAGGAGTTTCAGTGACCAAGGCAATGCAAAAATAACATGACGTGGCACCAAAAGGGCAATGTCCAAAAATTTTTCATCAGTATTTAATTGATACATTAATACATTGCAATTTAATGTCATAAGTTTCAATGTCCTTCTCAGTCGTTCATGAAAAGCGAGCATATAAAAACCCCAGCCAACTCCCTCAAAAATCCAATTTTACAAATCTTTCATTGTTATAGATATTTATTAATACGGTAACCTGACAGACAAAATGCTGAGTGAGTTCTATTGGTTCTTATCCCCCAAAGTACTACTAATCTCTTAAATACTGCTGCAGCGTTGGCACATATCTTTGGGGTCACAACAGAGATTCAAAATTATTGGAGACTTATTTACAAAGCTAGCAATCATTAGCAGTTTAAACTGGCGTGTTAATTTAGGTTTTTTCAATTTTCATTGCATCTGAATGCTGTCATGCAACAATTTTATGGGCAGTTGTAATAACTGCATACCAGACGGTGTTGCCTTAAAAGAACCTGTTTTAAACTACTTTCATTTAATCCTTTCAAAGGAAAATTTAGTTATACCAATTTTTACCTTGAAAAATTGCTTGTAAAATATATCAAAGTAGTAAAATTAGACAAATTAGCAAAAAGGCATAAATGAGAGCTCTGTAAAAAGGTTGAGTATTTATGTACTTCAACTAAGACTTTATGTGGAGGCCAGCAAAGGCTTTGATGTCTTGTCTGTTTTAACTGTAAGCTGCAACTTTGCCATATTCATGGATTTTCATAGTGCATGTTGGGTTTTTTTCATCTTGCCGTTTTAGACCAAACTGGATGCAGTTAGTACAGAAAACAAGGACTAGCTGTGGCCTCATCTTGTAGCAGTTCTTTGTGAAGGACAGCCAAGAAGCAACAAACAAAAAAATTACAATCAAATGTTCAGAGTATGGGCTCAGAAACAGAAAACAGCTCTGATGATGTTAATGTCATCCACAGGAAGTTCACATCCTGAAGGCACTTAAATATCTGTTTAACTTTATGCACCAAATGAGTAACCCCCTTGAGTTCTGAGAAATTCTATGAATAAAATTAAACCTGTGCATAAATGTATAAAGAGGTCAAGGCATTAATTTCCTATCTTTTATGGTAGATTTTAATTTTCCTAAATGTCTTCTGCAAACATATCTCAGCTTTTCTGCATCTGGTGTCATGGTTCTGCTCTGAGGGCAGCACAGGTTGTAACTGAAGGATAGAGGAAGAAAAGGGTTCTGTTCTCCTTTTTATTATTGTTCTTTTCTTAGCTGCCAATTTAATGTCTTTGTGTCTATAGAATAGTTATTGTGACACATTTTGAAACGAAATTTAGCATTGAAAAAGATTGGAGGACCTGTCCTACGGGGACAGTCTGTGAGAGTTTGTGCTACACAGCTTAGAGAAGAAGAGGCTCCAGGGAGATCTTTAGCAGCCTTCCAGTACCTGAAGGGGGCCTGTAAGAATCATAGAATCATTAGGGATTGGAAGGGACCTTGAAAGATCATCTAGTCCAATCCCCTTACCACAGCAGGATTACCTAAACCAAGTCAACAGGAACATATCCAGGTGGGACTTGAAGGTCTCCAGAAAAGGAGACTCCACAAACCCCCTGGGAAGCCTGTTCTGATGCTCCATGGACCTCACTGTGAAGAAGATCCTTCTGATATTTATATGGAACCTCCTTTGTTCCAGCTTGCACCCACTGCTCCTATCACCAGTTGACCTTGAGAAGAGCATGGCTCCACCCTCCTGATACCCACTCCTCACAGATTTATAGACATTAGAGGTTACCCCTCAGTCTCCTCCAAGCTCAAGACACCCAGCTCCCTCAGCCTTTCCTCATAAGGGTGCTGTTCTACTTCCTTCAGATTGGAGTGACATTTGCTAACTTCCAGTCTCTAGGCACCTCTCCTGATCCCCATGACTTAGAAAAGATGATGGAGAATCATTTAGCAATGACTTCTGCAGCCTCCCTTAGCACACGTATGGGTGCATCCCATCAGGGCCCATGGATTTATGTTCATCCAGTTTCCTTAATTTATCCCTAACCCAGTCCTCATCAACCAAGGCAGGCTCCTCTCTTGCCTAGACTTCCTCTGGAGCCTCAGCAGTCTGGGCTTTGATATCAGCACAGCTCCCAGAAGTATAGATGGAGGCAAATAAGGTGCTCAGTATCTCCGCTTTCTCTGTCTCCTCTGTTTTCATGGCACCCACCTCATTCAGCAGGGGCCCTACTTTGCCTTTAGGTTTAGTTTTACCTAAGAAGCCCTTTTTGTTACCCCTGACCTCTCTTGCAAGGTTTAAGAAGGCTAGGGAAGAATTTTTTACAAGAATTTGCAGTGCTGGGGTGAGGGGAAATGACTTTAAGCTGGAAGAAGGGAGATTTACATCACATATTAGGAGGGATTTCCTGACAGTGAGGGTGCTGAGGCACTGGAACAGGTTGCACAGGGTTTTTGTGGCTGCCCCCTCCCTGGAAGTGTTCAAGGCCATGTTGAATGGGGCTCTGGGCAACCTGATCAGGTGAGATGTGTCTTTGTCCATGGCAGGGGGTTTGGAACCATATGATCTTTAAGGTCATTCCCAACCCAGATCATTGTATTATTCTGTGATTCTACAATCCAATGTGTTATTATAAATGCATTACTCATGTGAAGATCAAAATGAAAAAAAAAATAGAGGAAAACAATTTACAAATGAGCAGTTACAATTAAAAGTTAGAGGATGGAGCAGTAAAATAATGAAGTTGACAATCAGTGTTTGAAGGTTCTCTTGCTAATGAAATCAATCTTCAGAGAGTTTTTTTTTCCACTCCACATCCTTCATTCCTATGAAAGAGGTGATCATACTACACTAACAAAACAAGGGACAAAGCTCTACACATGTTGGCAGAGGCAGACCATACTGAAAAAAATAAGGACAAGGCTGAATGGCAAGTTCATTCAAACAGAGTGGCAGTCCATTCAGGGAAAGAACATCCATCTATTTATTACTCAAGTAACCTCACCCATTGTGTGCTATCCCTATCCCTGTGTAGTCCTTGATTAGAGTTTGTTATATAGAACAATACAATGCCCAGGTCCTCTGTGACTGTGTCTACAGCATACAGACACTTCCAAAAACCAGTCCCTTAAACTGTGTTCATTCTCTCCAGGCCATCATGCTCACAGCAGCATCTACAGAGCATGGAGTCTTCAGACATCATGCTTCTCCCACAGATTCACAGGATGCTTGCAAAGCCCTGTTCTGGAATATATCTGAATGATTAACCCGCATCTTTGCAACTTGTCACCAGCATCTGTGGGGCAAACTAACAATAGTGGAAAGAAACCCGGGCTGGAAACTTTTGCTTGCCCCTTCCTACTGCTTTCCAATGGCCAGTTAGTGGTGATGTCTGAATCTGAAGACAAAGCTTATCTACAGATAGCAGATTCATCTCACCTGAAGTCTTGAACAGAGCAGCTCAGCCTCCACCCTCCAATCTTACCTGACTAGTACACATCAGTATGTCCTATGGATCCCTTCATTATCTCCTCTGATTCAAGACTAAGAAGCTGCTCACTCTACCAACACCCAGAGGCACTGCACAGGAAACAGTGACAAAGCAGAAAGTCCTCTCCGGACTATGAATGAAGCCTGTGTGTGCATGCATTTGAAGATAGGAAGGTGATTGCCCTCATGTACCTGGCACTGGTGAGACCATCAAGGTGAGACCACCTTGAGAACTGTGTCCACTTCTGGGCACCTCCATACAAGAGAGATACCGACATGCTGGACCAGGTGCAGAAGAGGGCAACTAAGCTGGTGAAGGGCCTGGAGAATAAATCTTATGAAGAGAGATTGCAGGAGCTGGGGCTAGTTCGTTCGAGGAAGAGGAGATTGAGGGGAGACATCATCACTCTCTACAACTACCTGAAAGGACGTTGTAGAGAGGTGGGTGCTGATCTGTTCTCAGAGGTCATCAGTGATAGAACAAGAAGGAAGGACCTCAAGCTGCACCAGGGGACATGAGGAAAAATCCTTTCACAGAAAGTGTAGGCAGACATTAGAACAGGTTGCCTAGGGAGGATGTTGAGCAACCATGCCTGGATGTGTTTAAAGATAGTCTGGATGTGGTGCTTAGAGATCTGGTCTAGCGGTGAACTTGATAGAGTAGGGTTACTGGTCAGACTCAATGATCCCAAGGATCTTTTCAAACCTGAGTGATTCTATGATTCTATAATAAGCAGGAAACAAAAGATGAGAATTAAGGTTTTTCTTCACGGTGTCAGTTTAGGAGACAGTACTATGTATAATTTATTTCTCATGGAATTTGAAGTATGGTATAGGATAATTTGCCATTGTTCATTTCATTTATTAAGGTTTCTGTAAACAAATAAATGTGATTCAAAACCAAGCTTTACAATTATTTTGATTTTGATGCTGTAAAAAAAAAATCTTATCATTAATGTTTCTTTGTATCACGTAGAACTTTAAAGATTTGTAATTAACATTCTGAATCTTAAAACACAACAGGAAGAAAAATCTATACAAGCAATTAAAAAAAATGCATGTGCCCATAAGAGACATGGCTTCTATATTAAAACCACAGGGATCGTAACACTTCAGTGCAAAAGTTCAACTTCATACTTAGTGACAGTCTGTACCTCACAAGCCACCCACACTCTTATTTTTAAGAGCCTAATACCAGCTATTTTTTTGAAGCTAACTGCTCTAAAGAGTTTTGCATGATAAAGCTCAGATTGAAGGAAGCCATGCTAATTCAGAATCATGAAGCGTTGAATCACATCAGGGCCCATGGATTTAGGGATGTCCAGTTTAGCTAAGAGCTATCTAACATGGTCCTCCTCTACCAAGGAAGAGTCTTCTCTCTTATCTCCAGGACTCAGGCTTCTTGAAGGCTTGCTTTAGCAGTGAAGACCAAAACAAAGAAAGCATTCAATAACTCAACCTTCTCAGTGTCTTCCACAACTAGGGTGCCTCTAACAACCATCAGTAAGCCCACATTTCCCCCCAGTCTTGTTTTTTTATTAATATAACGGACAAAACTCCTTCTGAGAAGCTGCTCATTGACAACCTTGAGCTCCTTCTCAGAGCGAGCAGAGCAGTGCCTTCAACCTCTTCTCACTGAGAGATCATACCTGGCTTTGGGTGGTTGCTGCCCTCTGGAACAGCTCCAGTACGGGTGAGGGCAGGGGGTGGGGGTGCCACAGGCTGTAGGTTCCAGTTTCAGCCTTTTAAAATGTTCATAGAAGCCTCCTCAATCTCTTGTAAGTTTTTGGGTTCTACAGGGAGAACAGCCATCCTCATGGCCACTTGCCTACTCAAAAAGCTTATTTGGGGAGAGTCAGTGCCAAGAGTTACTACAGACAGTGATGGGACCTGGTCTGCTGTTGCTTCTCTCAGTGACTGGCTTGTTTAAACAAGATTCTGTGCTGACACCTTGACCAGCTTCTTAAAACAGAGATCACAGCAGACTTTGCTGCAGACAAACGGCATATTTTGTGCATTTTAAACACTAAATTCTCACTAACTGCAGAAACCTGAATACTAGACAAGATTATCAGTCCTTCATTTTAACTAACACAAGGCAAAACGCACAAGACCCCATCTTTTAACAAGCCCTTCTGTTCAGTTATCTCAGCATCACATGGAGCACATAAAATTACTCTTCTTCAGACTACATAATCAAAATGAAAGACATTAAAGATAGATTCAGCATCAATTCAGAATTCCTTTCTTTTTAGTAGAGTAAGTCAGAACAACACAGTTGTGGATTTTCTGATTTATTGTAGTTCTATTTGATTAATGATTAGGCCATATCCTAGAGTAGATTAACAACATCAGAGATGAAAAAGCATATCTAAAATGTTTGTCCTCCCAGTATAAAGAGGATTTCCATGCATTTAGATAATTAACATGAAAACAGTGGCCTGTTTTAATTTTGATCTTTGCATAACTATTCTCCAGTTAATTTGGTAAAGCTTTTGATACGGCCCACACACAGGGACTGCAATGAGTTCCTCCTAGATTTACAGACAAACAACTAGTTAGAATCTCACCACCACAGTACATGCAACCATAAGCTATTGTCAAGTTTTTCAAATGACAACAAATACAAGACATAAAGTACTGAAAAATTAAATTCCATAAGCTGAATGACTAGCAAAAATGGTTTGATCACCAAATAAACATGAGTCCAATACCAATTCATTTACAAATGTCGTTTTTAATACAAATACTTCCCAGTATCCATGAAAAATGTGAGTGAAGAAGCGTGAATTCAGGAAAGACACCACAGAATGACATCTGGTCAAAATAAAGAATTACAAATATTTATGCTAAAACTTAAAAGCATAGTAAGTGAAATAGAAGGCTTTCCAATAGATAGAAGGTGTAACAATGGATGCATATTAGCAAGGGTTGTGTCTGATCAGGGCCTTTGTGTCGGTCAAGGTTTTGATTTTCTTGTAGTGTGTATGGTTGGACTCGGTGAACAGGGAGGTCTTTTCAAACCATGAATACTCTGTGATCCTGTTCTAATCACAGATCTTGAAGAACCCAATTAGAAAGAAATCAAATCTGTAAATGGTAACACTTAAAGATGCCATTCCTCAGAATGATAGAAAGATACTTTGTGGAACAATACATGATTGAGAGAAGACTATCCTGAGAAATTACTGTCACCTCGGAAAGGATAAGATAGCCTTAAATCTAGTCAATTTGATAAACTGTAGATCCTTACTAAAGCACAGTTTAGACACATATTTAGACTTTAATCACATAAGAAGTCAAGGATTTAGAGTACCCAAACTGATATGGACAGTGATGCCCCAATAATGGGGTTAATTTCATATAACAAAAGAGAAGATAGAAGAAAAAATGTCATGACACCGACCTTTGGACAGAGGCATTCAATAAAATACTTGTTAGCCAAAAAACTCAACCCTAGTATTGAATGTAATGCAGCAGGGCCCTCAGAGATGGCTTCCATGTTGCTTCCAAATCATAGAGTCAAAGAATCTCAGAATGTTAGGGATTGGAAGGGACCCTAATCATCTAATCCACCAGAGCAGGATCCCCTAGATCAAGTTGCACAGGAACATGTCTAGACAGGTTTTAAATGTCTCTAGAGAAGGAGACCCTACAACTTCCCTGGGCATCCTGTTCCAGTCCTGTGTCACCCTCATTGTGAAGATGCTTCCTCTCGTATTTATGTGGAACCTCCTATGTTCCAGCTTACACCTGTTGCTCCTTGTCCTGTGATTGGATGCCACTAAGAAGAGCCTTGCTCGATCCTCCTGACAACCATCCTTTCAATATGTTTAAACACTGATGAGGTCACCCCTCAGCCTCCTGTTTTCCAAGCTAAAGAGACCCAGCTCCCTCAGCCTTTCCTCATCAGGAAGATGCTCCACTTCACTCATCCTCTTTGTGCCTCTGCACTGACTTTCTCAAGCCATTCTGTGTTCTTCTGGAACTGAGGGGCCCAGAACTGAACACAATACTACAAATGAGGTCTCTCCAGGTCAGAGCAGAGGGCGAGCAGAACTTCTCTAAATCTACTAACCACCCCGGTTGTAATCCACTCCAGGATGCCATTTGCCTTATTGGCCACAAGGACACATTGCTGGGTCATGGTCATCCTACTATCCACCAGGACCCCCAGGTCCCTTTCTTCTACACTGCGTCTTTAAGGGTCAGTCCACAGTTGTTCTTGCCCAGATGCAAGTCTTTACATTGCCCTTGAATATCCATGAATATTTCTACTGTTAAATGCACAGATGAGGGAGGGGATGAGATAAACAGGGAGAGTAAGTTGCAAACCAGTGGAGTGAAATGAAAGGATTTGAGATGCTACTTGAGCTAAGCAGGGAATTGTCAAAATCTGAAAAGCCTGCTTTCATGAATTAAGAAAAAGCAGTTGCAAGCAGTAAAAGTAAAGCAATAAGAAGGAAAGCTGGATAGCAAAGGTAACTGCTGAAAGACAAACAGTTAAAATTATAAAACCAAATTCAAAGGAAAACCTTAAAAGTATCACAAGCAAGAAGCTTGTAAGAGTCACTATGTCTTCTGAGACCTTCAAATAATAAAGACAGCAATTAAGGAAAAGAGAGATGTTGCTAGGATGATAGATTTATTTCCATCAGTCTTCACACCAGAGGATGTTAAGGAGATATCTGCTCCTGGGTAATAAAAATGAGGAACTATCAGATGAAGAGGTGCTGGAACAAATCAATCATTTAAAAAAGCAGGAAGCCACAAGGACTGAAAATTCTGAGCAATAAGTGGTTGAACTATGCAATCTCTAATTAAAATCCATATCCTGTACTGGAAGGTTAGAGAGTAGCCGTTGTTTTCCATATAATATAGACAAACTTTAAAATAATCCAGGAAATCAAGGATTTTACATCTCTACCTGGCAAACTAAAAATAAGAAAATAAAACACTCAGTAGATCATGATGAAATGATAGATCTGTGCAAAGGAAGGTGATGCCTCACTCCTCTCTTAGAATGTTTTCAACACATCAGTAAACTCCCGTAGTGCTTAGAAGAGAACTAATTCCCATCACTTCCTTATGCTTCCTGAAGCACTTGACAAAGTGTCTTACAGGCGACTGACAGCAAGAAGAGACACAGACAGATAACCAAAGACTTTGGTTCAGTGTAGCAGCTATGAGAATGCATAAGACACTAAGAAGAATCTAGAGCAGTACTGAGATGATATAGTAAACCAATGTTATATATACATAACATACTTCAGCCTCACCTAAACTCCTGTGTGCAGCACTGGCTTCTACATTTGAGAAAGATAACAGGAAAATCAAGGGTGTTTAGGAAAAAAGGGACAGGAGTGATAGAACTACTTTAAAAACATGGTTTTAGATTAGAATGATTGGAATTCTCTTAAAAAGGCAGACTAAAAACGTGATAGCATTGCTATGAGGCTGAATCACACTCCTCCCTGTCTTTACTGGGACACACAATTAAATCAAAAGGCAGTGAATTTAACAGAAATGATACTAAATGAGTTTTACATAGGACTCGTTTCTGCTGTGGGAATCATTTCAGAATGTTGATCTAGAAAAACTACAGGATGGAAAAGAACTAGATGCTTATATGGGTAACACAAAGATATGAAGTTAAACTACCTGAAGAAGTATTACAAGGGAACTGAAACTTACTTGGAGCTTTAAATAGATCTTTAATTACTGTAAAAATAATCTCTAATTATCCCTTTTCTGGATTTCTGCACCTTCCTCAGGGGTTATTATCTGATGCTGGATGCTGCACAGGCCTCAGTGATACAGACACCTTCTGCCTGCAATCCTGTTGTCATTGGTGAAATGTCACTATTTCTAGACCAAGTGCAGTGACTGAGTAACAAGATCAAAATAGTTAATAGCAGACTTTAAAGGTTCCCATAAAAAACTTCCCTGAAGAAGGCACATAAAGAACGAAAACAAACAAACAAGCAAGAAAATAAACAAAACCACTGACCTTTTCAACTTGAAAATTGCCAGCTAACCAAAGGCTTGCTTGTAATTTGGAAGGAGGCATCGTTCTCTGATGAACAATCACTTTCTCAACAGAAAACTGACACTTCCCCTGAAAGTTCTCAATTTTAAAATAGAATTTTTTAATCACCCTTGCCCTTAGTTATGCTATATATTCTTGAGCTCCATCTGCTGGTGATGCATTATTAATTAACTATTTATGAAAATACAAATCACTTCTCTAATAAAATTCAAATAGAATTATATAGTCCTTCAAAAGACATTTAAAACCAGGAAGGCAGAATAAAGCAAATTATTCATTAAATTAATATTTCCTCTTGATGACAGAGAGGAAATGAACACTAGTGAAAGTCACATAGAATCTGAACACATTAGGGAAATTCAATATTTCAATATGGTTGGAACATAACTGGACCAGAAGATGTTCACTGACTGACAAGTCAGTCTACTTCCAGTTTGCACTTGCTCTGAACCTGTTAGAGCAACAGAACATTATTCTTCTTTTCACATTTAGATATTTATTGAATTTTGTAATAGCTGTAATATGGCCAGCGTCTTCCGTTTCATTTCTTTGCTTCAAACTAAATGAAATAATATTTCTTTTGACATCACAGAATCATAGACTCATTAAGGTAGGAAAAAACTTTCAAGATCATCCAGTCCAACCATCAACACAACCCCACCCTGCCCACTAAACCCTGTTCCCTAGGGCAACCTCTACATGTTTTTTGAACCTCACCAAGGATTTAAACTACACACCCTCCCTGGGCAGCCTGTTCCAACCCCTGACCACTCTGTCAGAGAAGACATTTTTCCTGGTGTCTAATCTAAACCTTCCCTGGCAAAATTTGAGGCCGTTTCCTCTTGCCCTATTGTTAGTGACTTGGAAGACCAACTCCCACCTCTCTACACCCTCCTCTCAAGTAGCTGTAAAGAGCAATAAGGTCTTCCCTCAGCCTCCTTTTCTCCAGACTAAACAGCCCCAGTTCCCACAGCTGCTCTCCATCAGATCTGTCCTCTAGGCACTTCACCAGCCAGCTTCATTGCCCTTTCCTGCACCTGCTCCAGCCCCTCAATGTCCTTCTTGTATTGAAGGTGCCCAAACCTGACCCAAGTAGTTGAGATGAGGCCTCACCAGTGCTCAGTTCATGGGACAATCACTTACCTAGTCCAGCTGATGACACTATTTCTAATACAAGCCAGGATGCCACTGGCCCTCTTGGCCATCAGGCATACTGCTGGCTCATGTTCAGCTGCTGTAAATAGTCATATCCACTTTGGATTTAAGATTTTCCCTGACTTATAGCAAGAAAATGCTGAGAAATGTGGTGTTATGCAGCAGAATCTGTGACACAGATTAGAAAGCCTGTGCTTGTCAAAGGGATTTTGAAGGGCCTTGCATGTCAGAATGAAGTTGAATGTAGGGAAAATACCAGTGACAATCTACATGAGTTGAGAGGCTCAGAAAAAACCCCACTTGACTCGGCTATAATTTGACTCCATACACATATCTTCTGCTATTGTGCAAAGTAAGGTGACCTGTGTAAGTGCCTGCAACTCTGTAGTCAAATGTGATCATAAAGAATCACGAATAAAGGGTAAAAGTCTTCACTGAAATCCTTTTTATGATTTTTTTCATGCAAGCCTTCAGTATTGGATAGCCTGACTTTTGTGTGCACAAAGGTGTGTCACTACATGCTGTATCAGTAACCTTGAAATGAAAAAAAATTCCCCTAAAGGGTGAAAGATGACTGAGTGAGAGAACAGTCCCTTCTCCAAAGCCAACTGCTTTAAACTGTGGCCTCCCCTTTAAAATTTGCACCAAAAATGCTAGTGAATTAGAATTCCAGTTATGGTTGTGTGGAATTTTGTGCTGTGTTCACGAAAACATTTGATTTCTCACAACAGATTGAGATAATTTACCTGCTGCAAGCAAGATAACAAAATTCTCACAGTGCTCTTGTAGATTGAAAGAAAAGAAATCCCCGAGCAGCTAAAGAAAGCCTTTAATTTATTCCATTCAACATATTAAATTAGGTAAGCCTCATTTTTCTCATCAATACAGAAATTACTTAAAAATATTAACTTTCCTCCTTCTTTCCTAGTTTGGATGAAGCCCAACCTCACTGAAACAATTGCATCGACTCTAGAAAGCAACAGTATAAATTTAGCATTTACTCTGTTGTGCCTAGCCCCACCACACTGCTACTGAGAGACCTAGCACTTCTTCCCTGCCTTGATACCTCCTCTGAGGTACAGACGGCACCACATGTGCCACAAATATATTTTTAGTTTCTATTTATTTATAGTTTGTAGGTGCAAACATATCCCCAACTCTCTAAAAATCCCAGGTTTTATATCAGAAATGCAGCTGCATGACACCTAGCAGACAAATTTTTTCTGCAGTCAGCCTCAGTTTAGGCAGAAAGGCACCTAAAAGTGTTTCATGCATAGGTGTAGTTACAAATCACAGAATCATGGGCTGGAGGAGACCTCTGAGCTCATCAAGCCCAGCCTATGACCTAACATCACCACATGAGCATTAAGGGTCACAGCCAGTCTGTCCTTTAATACCTCCAGGGATGGGGAGTCCACCACTGCCCTGGGCAGTCCATTCCAGGGTCTGATCACCCTTTCCAGGAGGAAGGGCTTCCTAACATCCAACCTAAACCTCCCTTGGCAGCTTCAGACCCCTTCATCAAGTCACTAGTTGCATGGGAGAAGAGCCCAACCCCCACCTGACTACAGCCTTCCTTCAGGGAGTTGTACAGAGGGAGATGGTTCCCCCCGAGTCTGTTTTTCTCCAAGGTATACAGCTCATGTTAGATTTACTGCTGGTAGTTAAAACCTGCATTGTTCAGTGTAGCGAATGTGCAGATTTCTTTCTGGAGAAGAAATCTGCAGAGTTCTCCGTGCTGCCATCCCACACCCCTGTTCTTCAGCTCCCATAGCTAATCTATGCACAACCTGCGCAACTTCCATTCTTCCCTTCAGCTTCTAGAGAAGAGGCCAAGGAGGCTTCCCTACCAGACCCCTCTGCAGCATTACACGTCTTCACAAACCTATGAAGTGGATTACCACATTGTGATACCTAAGAGATCGCTAAATACAATAGGTTACCCTATGCTGCCTATTTGCTAATTTCCATTTGTGCTCACAATTAGAGGAGCTACAGTTTGTCAATGCCATAGCGAAAGGTGGAAGAGTTTGTTTAGGATGTTTTCAGTGACTTACCCTCAGGTTCTTAGGTGAAAATGCTGTATCGTATGCACCTTGGGTTTGTTCTACTCGCATCAACCACATGATGAATTGAATCTCCCTCGAAGCATCTCAGGCAACATGATCATCACCCACAGGTAGTATGGAGTGTTGCCAAATGTAAGAGTATGATTATCTCTAAGCCAGCCACAGTTCCATTTTCATTGCATTGTATCTTTTAGGCATGGATCCTCTACATCTCTCATATTCTTGGTCTGCATGGATCCTCTACATCTCTCACATTCTCTTTGGTCTGAGTGGATCTTCTACATCTCTCAAATTCTCCTTGATCTGGGTAGATATGTTTTTCTCTACTTTGACAAAAGTGTTTGTTGTATTTATGCAGGTAAAAGCTAGCAGGGATGGGGTTTACAGCTTGTACCTATGGAACGTAACAGTAAAAAGCTGTAACTGTGTGTGCTTTTCCATTGGTCAGGAGTGCTTTGTGACCAGAAATGCATATGAATCTGAATTAGTGTGGCATGTAATCATCACCATAAAAGCTCTGTATTACTTCAATTCAACCCCAGCAGGAACTATGACCAGGCTGTGGGGTTAAACTGTCCTGACCGTCTGGTTTGACTTGTTCAGAAGTTCAAACTCTCAGGTAATTGGGGAGAGTGGGATGGAAACCCACGCTGTGAATTCTGAAGGTTTGGAGGGGCCCTGGCAGAGCCCAGCGCGGTTCTGTTCAGCGGGGCTGAATGGCAGAGGTGCTGATCAGACCGCTATCTCTTCACTCCCACGGCAGAGCTGCTGTCATGTAGGCTGCCCCATCCGTCACCCAGCGGGAAGGGCCAGAGCACAGCACAGCCCGGTCCGCCCTGGAGCGACACGGCCCGAGAGGCGGGACAGAATCCATCCTGCACCTCGCCTCGCTCTGGCAGGATGAAAATACATAAATAAATAAACTAATAATAATAATAATGATAAAAAAGGGGTGGAGGGTGTCTCCCGGGGCTGTCTCCGGCGCCCGGGCGGGCCTCGCCAGCTGCCATTGCTTCCGCTCCCTGGAGCAGGTTTGTGCCCGTCGGGCGCCCCGTGCCCCTTCCTCCTCCTAGCCGGTACCGAACCGGCTCGTCCCGGGGCTGCGACAGCACGGGGTTTGCGCTCTGTGAGGAGGAACGAACCGACAGCAGGAGGAGGAGGAGTGGGAGGTGGAGGAAGAAGAGGAGGAGGAGATCCAGCGCGGGCTCCCCTCGCCACCGCTCGCGGGTTTTGCTCTCCCTCGGGGCCCCCTGCTCAACAGAGGACGAGCCTCGCGCCCGGAGGAATCTCCCGGAGACGCGGGAAATCGCTTCTTACTGGGACGCGCTCGGCGCCCTCAGGGTTGCGCCGCTCTCACAGTCACCCGCACACAACCCCCCTCCTACGCGAGCGCGCGCGCACACGCAGCCGCGCGCACAGCTTCCCCCACCACTCCCCCNCGTCTCGCGAGCGCGCACACACGGACAGACCCCTCCATACAGCGAAGGCAGCGGCGGAGGCGCGCTTCGCTCCCTCCCTCCGCGCTCCCCGAGCTCCCGGCTCTGTAGCCGAGGGATTCCCCCCGCACCCCCCGCCGCCGCCACTAGTGCCCGAGCGGAGAGGAGGAGGAGGAGGAGGAACAGCAGCAGCAGCAGCACCAGCCGCCGCCGGCAGAGCCGCACCGCCGCCCGGCCCCGTTTGCACCGCCGCCTCCCGCCAGGCATCGCCGCCTCCCGCCTGGCATCGCCATACACCGGGCCGCGGCGCCGGGACTTTGTTACAAGTAAAAAAACCCAAAGCAACAACAACAACAACAACACCTTCGCTTCAGCAGCCGCTTCCGTGTTAATTTTTGATTTTTTTCCCTGCAGTCTCGCTGGTTTTTTTGGGTTGTTTTTGTGTTTTGGTGTTTGGTTTTTTTATTCCGCTCCCTTGATGCGGTTGGATTTGGTGGATCCGCAGTCCCGGCTGATTTCTCCCCCTGTGTGCGCGGCCATAGAGGGGTTCAGCCTCGCCGCCGCTCCTCATCCTGCTGCCGCCCGTCGGTGCTGAGCCTGAGCCGTGGAAAATGGGAAGCGGCGCCTCCGACAGCAGGGGAAGGTGCCCATCGGCCGTGTCGGGACGCGCGCTGCTCGTGCTTTAGAGACAGCCCCACAGCTCTCGGAGGGGAAGGTAAGGGCGCATCGCTGTTCCCCGTGTCCAGGGTTTGCGCCGGGGAGCTTTGAGCTCGGGGTTGCGGGGNGGGGGAGAGAGAGAAGAAAAATTAGCGTGGAGTGATGGCGCCGTCTATGTTCGGTTAAACTACAGTGTCACCCAGAACAGCAGTTTGGGGAATATTCGAACTAAACGTCCGTTTGCTTTGAAACAGAAGAGGATTCTGTCCCTTCCCAAATGGGCAACTTTAAGCCTCTGTGGCAGTTCTTTAGCTCGCTCCTCCAGGGGAAAAAAAAAACCCAAGCCAACAAACAAACAAAAAACACCACCAAAAACAAAATCTTTGTAATCCGAGTGCCTAATCCTTTCGGTGAGCAGATTCTCTCTTGTATTTAGCAATACTGCAAACTAACAGAGATGCTGCCAGCACTCTCAGTTCGTGTCTCTGTGTGTGTGTGTGCGTGTGTGTGCTGCACACAGGGAGGGAGAGAAGGATTATGACAACGTTGGGTTTCACCAGCCCCGCATGAACAAACGCACAACTGAAATGAGAGGAGCTGTTTGATTANCCGGGACTTTGTTACAAGTAAAAAAACCCAAAGCAACAACAACAACAACAACACCTTCGCTTCAGCAGCCGCTTCCGTATTAATTTTTGATTTTTTTCCCTGCAGTCTCGCTGGTTTTTTTGGGTTGTTTTTGTGTTTTGGTGTTTGGTTTTTTTATTCCGCTCCCTTGATGCGGTTGGATTTGGTGGATCCGCAGTCCCGGCTGATTTCTCCCCCTGTGTGCGCGGCCATAGAGGGGTTCAGCCTCGCCGCCGCTCCTCATCCTGCTGCCGCCCGTCGGTGCTGAGCCTGAGCCGTGGAAAATGGGAAGCGGCGCCTCCGACAGCAGGGGAAGGTGCCCATCGGCCGTGTCGGGACGCGCGCTGCTCGTGCTTTAGAGACAGCCCCACAGCTCTCGGAGGGGAAGGTAAGGGCGCATCGCTGTTCCCCGTGTCCAGGGTTTGCGCCGGGGAGCTTTGAGCTCGGGGTTGCGGGGAGGAGGGGGACCGGCTGTTGCTGAACGAAACAGACCGAGCGATGATGTCCGCATTCACTCACTCCGGCGCTGCAGTTGCAAAGTTAGACTCTAAGTCCGTGCTGGCACCGCACGGCTTCCCTGAGAGCCATTTGCAGTGAGACGCAGAAACCCTGAGGTTTGTGCGCGATCGGGGTAATTTTGTAGCGGGAGGAGGGGGATCTCAGGTTAATAGGAAGTTAAAATAAGAAAAGTNAACTACAGTGTCACCCAGAACAGCAGTTTGGGGAATATTCGAACTAAACGTCCGTTTGCTTTGAAACAGAAGAGGATTCTGTCCCTTCCCAAATGGGCAACTTTAAGCCTCTGTGGCAGTTCTTTAGCTCGCTCCTCCAGGGGAAAAAAAAAAAACCCAAGCCAACAAACAAACAAAAAACACCACCAAAACCAAAATCTTTGTAATCCGAGTGCCTAATCCTTTCGGTGAGCAGATTCTCTCTTGTATTTAGCAATACTGCAAACTAACAGAGATGCTGCCAGCACTCTCAGTTCGTGTCTGTGTGTGTGTGTGTGCGTGTGTGTGCTGCACACAGGGAGGGAGAGAAGGATTATGACAACGTTGGGTTTCACCAGCCCCGCATGAACAAACGCACAACTGAAATGAGAGGAGCTGTTTGATTACATTTCTTCATAGAAAACAGCCCAACACTGCAGACATCCTTAATATTTCACAGGAAGATATAAGTCTGAAGCTTTTCCCCTTTTCAAAAAGAAAAGCAAATAAGCCCACTTTTTGCTTTTCAGATTATAAAATTAGTCCCTTTTCATGGGTGGAATTCCTAATTTAGACACTTATTGTCACATTGGCTTTCAACGCCTACACCATCCTGAATAACACTGCGCAGAACTGCATTGCCTGCAAAGTGCTTCAGCAAAGGGGAGATTGTTTCCAGAATCCCCAATAAGTTTCTCTTTTTGAAAACCCTAAATGCTGCACTGACCCTATTTGGAGAAGAAGGACCATGTTTTTCATTGAGAAGGACACTCAGAAACAAGAAAATCTGACCATGTGGGCAGACCCAGTAGCAGCTCTGCTTTTCCTTCCTTCCTTTCTTCTTTTTTTTTTTTCAACTCCGCCATAAAGAGGGTTAGAGTTAGTGCTGCTTTGCCCATTTCAAGATTCAGAGTTTGAACTATAATCTAGGAGATAGGAAAATCTCTTCAAGGGAGCTTAACCCAGTGATTTGCTCTGTGTTACGCAATGGGAGGCAGAAGATGCCATGCTGTTTGTTGAGGAGATGAAAAGCTGGGCAAAGGCACACATCAAAACTCGGTAGCAGTGCCTGTGTGCATGTATGCCTCTGCTTATAAAGGAACAGTGCAAGAGGCTGCAACCCAGAGAGTTTTGAAATGGGCTTGACAGCACTTCTCTCTACTTGTGTTTGACAGCAGAAGGTGAAAAGCTACTTATTTTTAAGAGAGAAGCAGCTTCTCAATGGTTAATGCTGAAAATGTTCAAGCTGAATCATTTGCATGATGTTATAGAGGTAAATATTGTAACGCAGGCTCACTTCTTTAACCTAGGCCACCTCTCAGAGAACAGAGTGTGTGGATGGAGACTATGACAGCTGACAGGTGCAGTAAAACAGCTCTGTTTGCAGATAGGAGCAGGGAAACTGTGACATGTCTTTCATCATTCTAGCACACATCTGCAAAACATAGGAGCTAATCAGACAGCACAAGATATTTTTAATAAGAGGCCAAGTGCAGTCTGGTAGATGCAGAGATCCTGTTGTAGCACTGGCAACTATACAGAGATGCTGGTTGTAGACATTAATACATTGATCCATTTTATATCTGCTGTGAGGTTGGTTGCAGATTTAAATTATTGCCTTAAAAAGAGTGGTGGTGTCAGACCAGCATTGGTTTCATCTGCCTGCCTTTGTTTCTTTCTCCAGCAGCCTCCAAATTTTATTAATACACTAATCTTGGTGTTTCCTGTCTGGATTTTCTTTTCCTAGAGACCTCTGTGTAGCAGGTGGCCAGAGCAAAGGCATGTAGGCAAGTTGGGAGACCGTGTAATCTGTGTGATTTGAGATTTTGGCTGCAGTTCTTCAGATTTACTCCTCAGAATTAATAGAAAGATATAATGTATACTAACAGCAGCTGCTCTTGGTTACCCTGCTGTGGAGTGGTGTGTGTGTGTGTCTGTTTTACGTGCACATACCTGACTGTAGCAGCTGACTCGCTGACTTTTGGAAGAAATAAATAAGTAAAACACCCCTTCCCTTGCTCTGCCAGGTGAGGCGTCCCGATTGTTTCCAAGCCGAGAAATTCTAGCCCGAGCCCTGATGACTCCATCCTAGACAGGAGAGGACATTCCTATTAATAATCTAATAGATAACTGGGTTTTTTCCGCTTTTCCTGTGAAAGCCTTGGCCGTTGCGGTGGCCACGCGATGGCGCTGCGCCCACAGCACCAACCCAGCCCTGGCGTTATAAAATAAAAATTAACCTGCCCTTCTTTCCGAAAGGGGCTCTCACCGCAAGCTCGAAAACAGCTGGCTCGAATGTTTGAAAGAGTTTGCTTTTCAATGCGTGAGGAATTCTTCCTGCATTTTTATTCCGTTTCGTCTCATCTCCTGCAGGCCAAATGACATAGGATGAAGGCTGTTCGTAATTTGCTGATTTATATATTTTCCACCTATCTACTGGTTATGTTTGGATTTAATGCTGCCCAAGACTTCTGGTGTTCCACACTGGTGAAGGGGGTCATTTATGGATCGTATTCTGTAAGTGAAATGTTTCCTAAGAACTTCACAAACTGTACCTGGACGCTGGAAAACCCAGATCCGACCAAATATAGTATATACCTGAAATTTTCCAAAAAGGACTTCAGCTGCTCCAACTTTTCCCTCTTGGCTTATCAATTTGATCATTTTTCCCATGAAAAAATAAAGGATCTTTTAAAAAACAACCACTCTATCATGCAGCTCTGCGATTCCAAGAATGCTTTTGTATTTCTGCAGTATGATAAGAATTTTATTCAGATACGCCGCATTTATCCTATCAATTTCCCAGGATTACACAAAAAGCAGGAAGACCAAAAATCCTTCTTTGAATTTTTGGTGTTGAACAAGGTGAGCCCAAGCCAGTTTGGATGCCACGTGTTATGCACTTGGTTAGAGAGCTGCTTGAAATCCGAGAATGGGAGAATCGAGTCCTGTGGGATCATGTATACAAAATGCACCTGCCCTCAGCACTTGGGAGAATGGGGAATAGACGACCAGTCCCTGGTATTGCTCAATAACGTAGTGCTGCCCCTCAACGAGCAGACGGAGGGCTGCCTGACCCAGGAGCTGCAAACCACCCAGGTCTGCAACCTCACCAGAGAAGCCAAACGACCACCAAAAGAAGGTAAGTACTGCTTGGAGCGTGAGCTGAATGCCACACCAGTGTGTCGGTCCTGCTGCTGGTTCTCCTTTGTGCTCACATGCATTTGACTTGCTCTCCACTCCAGCTTGCCTCTAGACCAGGTGAAGGGCTGGAGAAGATTCCCACTCCCTCAGGGCAGGGAGAACTGCATATTCATTTCTAAATTGGCCTAAACTTCAGCACTGTTGAAATTCCTCAGAAGTAGGATCCATCTGTTTTCAGTCCCCACTTACAGTGAAGCCCATGGGTGGTGACCCTCACCATCTCTTTACTGCTAGTACCTGACTACAGAACTCTGGCTGTATGATTCCTTGGTTTTGCAAGGAAAACTTTTCCAAATACGTGGGAGTAACTTGAGGTTACGTCTGGTCCCAACAGGGCCAGACCTCACCAGCCTAAAGAGAAACCAAAAATGAATGCAGTTCCTCAGGATAAACCCCCAGCCTTAGATGTCTGCAGACACCAGGCACCAGTTTGTCCTGGTGTTTTGGGCAGAGTGGAGATGGGTGGGTGAGTGATTTTCCAGAGGACATTGGGCGAATGAGAGACAAAGTGTAGGCTAACTTATCTGGGGGACCTTGTCTACAACCCCTGGGTGAGAGGGTCCTTCAGAGCACCCATGTAGGAATGGGCAAAGGAGGGATGTGCCCACGCGGCAAGGGATAAATCATCGAGGCCAGGATATTGCATTTTAATGCAGGAAATGTTCCCTCTGTCCTTGTTTTCTGCATCGCCACAAAGCTCCCAGTCTGTGGCGAGGCCGTGCCAAGATCCCAGCCCCCCTAATAGAAGTGGCTTTGTGGGGGAATGTAACATTGACACGTTGTTAGGAGAGGATTTTCTTTAAGGGCAGCCAAGCCCCAGTGCTGTGGGAGAAGAAAAGCTGAACTTGCTCCAGCTGCCGCAGTGCCAGCGGCCGCGGGCAGGGCCGGCTGCGGAGGCAGGGACCAGGGACCCTGCTGGTGCCCTGCGGGTCAGCGCCTCCAACAGCCCCCAGCAAACAGCCGTCTGACGGGATGGGAAAAGCTCTTCCCCCCATAAAACCTCCCAGCGTGGTGGCAGGATGGAAGTTAACCTCGCATAGAGCTAATTATCCCCCGAGGAGGCGGAGGCAGCCCTGGACACTGCGCATGGATGCAAGGGCTCACAGAAGCCCAAAAGTTAAGTGGGAAGAGCTGATGTTCCCCCTCCACCCATCCCAAGTGGGGGATGGGGGTGGGTGGGGGGCACAGGGAGCCCTAGAGCCCATTAGGATCCGCAGAGGTGAGCAGGAGGTTCAGCCGCGTTGAGCCCTCGAGACCGACACCGCGCAAATGCAGCGCAGCGCTGCGGAGGTGCGGACCTGTCAGTAGGCACTTCTCCCCGCAGCCCCAGAATCACTCCCACGGCGGTAGAAGAGTGTTTCTAACTCCCCTACCCCGCTGCGGTCCTGGTCTCAGTGAAGAGGGTCGGGCTGGGGAAGAGGAGGAGAAGGGGAAAGCAACCAGGCAGGATGTGCAGAGGACCTTCGCTCACAAATGAGACACAAAATTCCAGTTAAAGCATCTATTTATGAACCGTGTGTAGTGGGAAGGACAGAGGAACATTAATGCAAAACTTATTTAAATTTTTCTTAAATTTGGAACACTTTTCCAAAATATTTTGCTTATTTTCAGCTGTATTTTAATTCTTGCCACCAGTCATGGATTTTTTTCCTCAATATGTGCTTGAGAGGCATGATTGATAGAGGGGGTGGGAGTTCTGTTTGTTAAGTGGAAGGTTTCTTTCACTTGTGTTTAACTGTATTTAGATGATTTTTGCTATTGCTGAGAATCTGAACAGTAATAAAATTATTCCAATTATTTATTTAATTACTTTAATACACTAGGAAATGGTTCATCGAGATCATTATGAAAAGTTATGGAGCCGATTAAAGCTTCTCAGTAGTAGTTTGCTCTTCATTTTCCACTCGATGTTTAAAGCCTTTTTCCCCCCTTTCCCCAGAAGACTAGAAATCTGTTGTGAGGTTTAGTGTTGAGTCTTTGCTTTCTGTAGGTAAAGTCACCTTCACCAAGCACATCAGGCTGTGTGAGCCGGTTTGCTTCAGTTCCAGGCTTTACAGAGGGAGAATAATATAGAACATTTCTGCCACAAAGAGAATACAATTAATTGTTGTGTCATTTAGACAAGGAATGCAGATTTTGTTATCATAGGCAGTCTGGTTGGAGTCAGATCAAGTAGCAAAAATAAGACTGATCAGTGACTCAGAGAACGGTTTCTTGTTTGAGTGCATAGTTGCAACTGGAAGTTGTTTTGTTATGTAAGATCAGTTTCAAGAGGAATGGAGTTTGCCTAACACTTGAGATGTTTTATGAATTAGTGTATTATTTTGAGACGTGGTACTGCCATTGCCTAGCCATATCTTTTGGGGAGGAATTGTAGAGATCTGACAGCTTTCCACAGTACCATGCCTATCCTCCTGGCTCTCAGGTGTGCTTTCCTCAAGCTTGACTGCATGAAGTGCAAATCTTTGTCCCCCAAAATACTTGATGCTTTAGAACCATAAAGTAAAGTAGAGAGCATTTAGATTAAATTCTACTGTTTCCTTCTTGAAAGAGGAGTTTTACAGTTTTGAATATGATAAATTACTTGGGGGAAAATGGATGAGAGTATATTTCCTTTTATAAAAAAAAGCTGTTCATTTTACAAAGGGTGTGACAAGTATACAATGGATGATTGTCTCTCTAGAAGTGCTCAAGTGCTGAACAATAAAAGAAACTAGGTCAAAAAAGGAAGTTGTAACTATTTTTTTTAACAAAATGGGTTGGAAATAGGTGGTTTAATCACCTTTAGTGCCACTGATTAAAAATGTACAGAAATCTGTCACATTTTCACTAAAACTAGCTTCATTGTATCTGGATCCTTTTTCTGTAGCCTTACATCTGAGTTGCTTAGACTGTATCCAAGCATTGCCAAATAGATCTCACTGAACACTCTGGCAGGGTCTTGAATTGAAAAGCTCAGGGGAATTTGTCCTCTTGATCTTCAATACTGCTTCAATATCTCATGAAGTTTCTGTCAATAAGGCAGGGCTCAGTTCCAGCTTTAGAGGACCTGTAAAGCTTTGCATGTAGTCAACACACGCAGCATGATGGATGATAATGGTAAGAATGCAAAAATGTTTTCTCTTACTGCGATCATGATAAAGTTGTAATGTTATTGTAGTGGTTCATAAGTCATTTAGTCAAAAACTAAGTTTCCCCTGTGTTTTGCTTTTGTATCTGATGGGAAGCCTTAGAAAACAACGGAAACAATTCTTTTGTCCTCTTACTTTTCATCCAGCATAAGAAGAGTGGGCATATTCACATTAATTAAATCTTGGCATTTGGAGTTCCAGGCTTAGTCTTGTACATCGTGTTCAGCTCATGTGAAATAATTTTAGTAAGGTCGTTTGAATATGCTAGGCATGTAGCATTGGTTTGCTTTGCTGCAAGCTTCAACAGCTCTGTGTCTACTGGCTTCTCAGTATTGAGCAACTGATTTTTACACTTGATTTCAGAACTGAAACCAGCAGGAATATTTTAACAGAGGAGTTACTATACTAGATTTCCTTGAAAATAATAATTTATTACACAATGTTGAGTAAGAGTTAGATAGAAAATGAAGACAGTTTTGTGAAGCTTTCATGGCATCTTTGCATTTATTTCCATGTTACTCCCTGAATGCCCACCTCCTATTGCATGTGCTTAAGTTGAATTTATAATACTCATCACATATCCAGAGGTCACTAGCTGGCTGAGTAGGCTGATAGACAGACAATAATATACCATAACACAGCTCCATCAGAGGAGTGAAACTGTTAAGTCAGAACAAGATATGTCTAGGAAGAATCAGCAATTAGCAAATGGAGTCTAGCACACATACACTTCTGCAGGAGGATTTAACATTTTGTGTGGAAAACCTTTAGACTAAAGCAAAATGTAGATACTTCAAAATAAATAAAAAGTCCAGAATAGTGAATGAATGCAACGCCTTGGACAGTCTTAGTAGCCTTTTTTACAATCTGCTGCTTGCAGATTGGTTTCAAGGATTATACAGTTCCAAGGGCATGACTACCAATAGAAGAACAGGCTTTTTCATTTTATGTGAAAGGTGTTTTTCATTCTGACGTATAAAATATTTATAAAATCTTAAAACTGCTATATTAAAATAACCTTCTACCATGCAGGTTCTGAGCAGTTTGATCTCAATGAAAATCTAGAATGTAAAAATAAAGAAGGATAGAATCACAGAATCACAGAATTATTGTGGCTGGAAAAGACCTCTGAGCTCATCCAGCCCAGCCCATGACCTAACATCACACAATCATCTAGACCATGGCACTAAGTACCACATCCAGTCTGTCCTTAAATACCCCTAGGCATGCCCCTGTGGCAGTACACTCCAGTTTCTGATCACCTTTCCGTGAGGAAGGGCATCGTAACATCCAACCTAAACCTCCTGTAGAGCAGCTTCAGGGCCTGCCCTCTCGTCCTGTTGCTGGTTGCCTAGGAGAAGAGCCTGACCCTCACCAGACTACAGTGTCCCTCAGGTAGTTGTAGAGAGTGAGAAGGTCAATTGTGAGCCTCCTCCAGGCTAAACACCCTCGGCTCCCTCAGCCTCTCCTCATCAGACTGTCCCTGTAGTACCTTCATCAGTCTCAGCGTTCTCCTCTGGACAGTCACTGTAGAAATTTGCATAAAATCAATGAGAGAGATAATTTTTCTTCTTTATGAATTTGCTTCTTAGTTAAAGGATGTGTTTCAAAATCACCTATACTATCCAACTTCATGTTATGCTCTTTTGGACTTGTTTTGCTACAAGTATTGGATTACTTAATTGGAACTAGATGATCTTTCAGGTGCCTTCCAAGCTAAACCGTTCTATGATAAGAAAACAATCACCCTACACATCTATATCCTTAGTATCTACTTGGGTCACTTTGTAACTCTAATAATAGGATAGTTTATTAGAGTCACACAAATTTGATTTTGGATTAGTTTTTGGGTTTTGTTTGAAGTGATGCACTGTATAAGAAGCATTAATTATCAGAATCTCTCTTAATCAGTAAGGCCTATCTTTGTTTTGAAGGATTATATACTATTATCACTAACATTTCTACTTCAGTTTGTGCTGTATCGATCATTTCCACCTGATTTACTTCAGTAAACTATGAAAATTCTTCTGATGTAAAGTTTAGAAGTTTGTGTGCAACAGCAATCTGTACTTAGAATGGCCAGGGTTGGAAGGGACCTTAATGACCATCAGTTCCAACCCCCCTGCAGAGGCAGGGATACCTGATCAAGTCACTTGGGACTCCATCCAACCTGGCCTTGAATACACCCAGGGATGGGGCAGCCACAACTTCCTTGGGCAACCTGTTAGAGAATCTCAGCACCCTCACAGGAAAGAATTGTTTCCTGTTATCCAACCTAAATCTCCCCTCTTCAACTCTAACTCTTTCCCCTGGTCCTCTCACTACACACCCGTGTACAAAGCCCTGTTCCAGCTTTCTTGTAGGCTTCTTTCAAACACTGGAAAGCTGCTAGAAGGTCACCTTGGAGCCTCCTCCTCTTCACATGTCTGTACTGAATTTGGTGGGATTTAGATGAATCCATAAGTGAATTTTCTGGTACCTTCAAACAGGAAAATGCCCAAATTCCTGTATAGTAGGACAAGCCTATATAAATGGGTTTTCTTCCATGCTTTAGCAATGAGTAGATTTGATTTTTTTTATGTATGGCTGAGTGATAATTTGTTTGGTATCACAGATTTTATCAGCATTTTGTTTAGCTGCTAACAATTGTGGAAGTGTTCATGAGTACAACAGCCATTAGCAGACATCAGTGGTGATTCTGTTTGCACAGCGGGATTTCAGTTATTGGGTCTTAATGACAGCAAATGCAGTTGCATTAGGCTATAATGCAGATGATGATGCATTTCTTCTTCTTATGCAGTGTTTTATACCCAAACATTTATATTTTATAAATTTATACCATATAGTTTTTATCCGATCTATTACATTTCCTATGTTCTGCTGTGCTCTTACTAAAACAACTTATCCTCTTCTGTTCAAACTGATCTATATTACTGGATTTTTCAGTTTTAAGTTTGCCAAAGCATGGAAAAATCTACTTTGTGAGATGACATACATAGAGGAATTTTCAGGGGAGACTTTTGTCTTCTTAGGGAATTAATTTTTTTGAAGTTTATCCAGTTGTGTTTTTTCAAAGGATTCCAACTCAAAGTTGCTGAAGTTCTCAAACTGAAGCTGAGCTGTTAGTTTATAAATATGTAGTGTTGTAATAAAACAAAGGTCACAGCAGAATTCCATTGAGCGCTATTTGGATCCACTGTTAACAAAAAGTAGAAACAGCTCAATAGGACAGAGAAAGTTGTGCATGACAAATTTACTAATTATGCATCACTGATTCATGAATACTTTAGAGTTTGAGCACTTTCTGATGCTAGTTAGATCTCAAGAGGAGCACGGTACAATTTTTCAAAGTCATTCTCAGTTTTGTAAATGTCATAGAGAAGTTACAGGTAAAGCTTTTGTTAATTGTTTTCTGAAGGATTAATCACCATTAATAAAAACATAATAACAATGTTATAGTTATAGTTATATAGTTATATATAACTATAGTTATATAGTTATCTAATAATATAATAATGCCTATAATAACGACAGGGTGTAGGACCAGTGGTGTTCCTTTGCAGAGGCCAAATTATTGCACTTGCTCAAGTCAAATTCCCTATTCTTTCCTCTAAATGAAGACTAGATTAAAACCCACAAAAGAGATACGAAACAACTATCTGTTTCTTCTACCAAAAGCAATTTTTTCAGAATTTATATTCATTATTTTCACTGTAGTTTTACTTCTGAAACCATCCCTGGCTTTACTCTATACAACTACCTAAAAGAAGATAGTAGTGAGTCTGGTGCTGGTCTCTTCTCCCAAATTACTACTGATAGGACAAGGGGAAATGGCCTCAAGTTGCATCAAGGGAGGTTTAGATTGGATCTTAGGAAGAAATTCTTTCCTGAGAGAGGAGTTGAGCACTGGAACAGGATGCCCAGGGAGGTGGTAGAGTCACCATCCCTGAAGATGTTAAAAAAATGAGTAGCTAGAACACTTGAGGTCTAGAGGTTAGGGAGATGTTGGGATGAGGGCTGGACTTGGTGATCCAGAAGATCCTTTCCAGCCATTGGGATTTTATGATTCTATGATTTGGTAATCTGCTGTTTGTAACTGCTAGCTGCATTTGTTTTAGCTAGGTAGCCTGTGTCTTCATGTGCTTTACTTCAGGTTCTCTTGCTGTTCTTTGCTTTCTGAAGGGAAAACAAGGCATATGACACACAGATGAGTACATGTTTGATGGTGCTGAAAATGTGTGCATCTGAAATTTCAAAGCAAGCTTTTTTTGATTAATAAAAGTGTAAACTTGAATATTAACACATTTTTTGGCCACTTGACAGAAAACTGGTAACAATTGGAAGAATAATGTGTCATGCTCTTTTGGGCAATTTTCACCAACTTGATCTCATGTTATTCTTCAGGAAATGGAAAGTGCTTGGGCAGTAGTTGATTGTTGTCCTGTTGTCCTTTCATCATCTTTTCTAAGTCATGGTTATCAAGAGAGGTGCCTAGGGACTGGAGGTTAGCAAATGTCACTCCAATCTTCAAAAAGGATAAGAATGAGGAACCAGATGACTGCAGACCGGTCAGCTTCACCTCCATCCCAGGAAAGGTGATGGACAGTTTGTCCTGTGTCTCTGGGCACACCAAGGTTAAAAGGGTCATTAGGGGCAGTCAGCATGGCTTCACCAAGGGGTGGGGTGGATCAGAAGAGGGGTGGTTAGCAGGTCGACAGAGGTTCGTCTCCCCCTCTACTCTGCACTAGTGAGAGAGTTGTGCACGCCTCTGGAGTGTTGTGTCCACTTCTGGGCCCCTCAGTTCAAGAAGGATGCAGAGCTGCTTGAGGATGTCCAGCATAGAGCAATGAACATGATGAAGGAAGTAGAGCACCTCCCTTATGAGGAAAGGCTGAGGGAGCTGGGTCTTTTGAGCTTGGAGAAGAGGAGGCTGAGGGGTAACCTTATTAATGTCTATAAACAAGTGAGGGTTGGGTGTCAGGAGGATGGAGCCAGGCTCTTTTCAAGGTCATCTGGTGATAGGACAAGGGACAGTGGGTGCCAGCTGGAACAGAGGAAGTTCCATAAAAATATCAGAAGGGCCTTCACAGTGAGGGTAATGGAGCATTGGAACAGGCTGCCCAGAGGGGTTGTGGAGTCTACTTCTCTGGAGATGTTCCAGTCTCACCTTGATATATTCTTGTGCAGCTTGGTCTAGGTGATCCTGCTGTGGCAGGGGGATTGGACTAGATCATCTTTCAAGGTCCCTTCCAATCCCTGATGATTCTATGATTCTATGATTCTTGGTTATACAGAGGCATTTATTGTTTCTAGCAGTTGTAACTTTCAGCCATAGGTGGTAGTTGTGTGGTATTGAACAGCTTTGCTGCAGGGTGATGGGAGAATGACGGATCAGAAGAGATCTCCAGTTCTGAGCTATGCAAAGTGATTAGCAGGACTTCCAATGTTAGCATTTGTAACTAGCATTGGAAATGCCTTACATTACGTTAGACTTACCAATGTCATGAACTATCACAAGTGATTTGTGGGAATCTGAGACCCCCACTGCTGCTGAGGTGGCTCTGTCTTAGCTGCTTTCCCTCTGGTAAGCTTTATCAATAAGACAGCCAAGCAGAAAATTATTCACCTTGGATTTATTTAGTTGGGTGATATTGAAGTTGAGTGAGTATGCTATGATGGCCCAGCTAAACCTCCACCAGTACCAAAACGTAGCACAAGAAAGAGCTGCAGAGGAAAAGCTGTGCTGGTTCAACCAGATTCAGATTTGCTTAGGCAAAAGCCCCATAAATTGATGAAAAAATGGTCAACGCATGTCGACCTCAACCAGTCTTTCACATGTACCATCAGCAAGTTATATCATACTGTGTTTCTAGACAGCCATATGTGGTTTGCTTACAGAATTACTTACGAATCCTTCAAAGCCGGGTCCAAGATGTGTGTTTATTAGGGGCTTCCCACTGACCATTAAAGAGCAGTAATGACTGCTACGAAAGTGTGCATGGGGTACTTGGAGATGAGTCTGCAAAGCCCTTTGACCTCATTCCTATTGTGCAGCTAGAAGTGGCTTCAACTGCAGTTTAGAAAATCAAGGAATTGAATTGATGCTGTTTATGGGTTCTGAGGAGAAATACTGTGCATGTTTCATGCAAGAACATGTCTTCCCAAAAGGGTGTTGGAAAAATGTGAAGCCTGAAGCTTTCAATGTTGAGTATTTCCTTGATTTCTAAATGGTTCACTTTTTCTTACCTAGTGTTTGCTTCTCCATCCTATGCATGCATTCTCTGCAGTCCCTTCTGAACTGTATGCCTTAAATATTTCAGCTGTCTGCAAAGCTGGACACTTCATCTTGAACTGTAGTGAGTGATGTTTTTACCCTTGGAAGTGTTTTGTTTGTTCTGTGCCATTGGCTGGTGCCTGCAGTGATTGGCTCGCATAGAGATGCTCCATACTGGTAGGTTTGAAGGTTGATAGATGCACTTCATACTGGCAATGGAGAGGAGGAGAGATGTTCAACACCGCAGGTATAATGTGGATACGGAGCCTAGACCAGCTGGTCTTGTCTGCACCAAATGCATGGGGAAGTCACTAATAACATAGGCAGTATTATGAATGAAGGTTCCTTCTCCTTGGAAACAAGGAGGTGTCAGTGCTGGGATATTAGACAATCCCAAGATAAGAAAAGGTTGTGGGAATTCTGTATAGAGTCCTGTATCAGCTCATTATGCTGTTTTTTGGATTCACAGATGCAATAGATGTAGTACCTCTTGAATCAAAAATACAATCAGAAGTTTGATAATTGCTTTTCTGGGAGAATGCAGTGCACTTAAACATACTTGGAGCCAAGCTCCTGGAACCCATGTTTTCCTGTCTCATAAATGCATTTTTAGATTATTACATATTCATTCTCTTTAGCCCACTGCATTTTTAAATTATGCACAAAATCTGAGCAGCTTAAAATTTGGGAGAAATCAGGAAAATTCCCATTACTTGAGCAGATGGGACCTTCTGAGATGCAGAGCCACTGAGTTAGATGACTCCATGTGGTGCAGTTGTTTTCAGGATGTTCATCTGGTTTGGTAGCATAGATACAAGGTACAGGACAAGGGGAAATGGCCTCAGGTTGCCCTAGGAGAAGTTTAGGTTGGACATTAGGAAAATCTTCTTTATTGAAAGGGTCATCAGACCTTGGAGCAGGCTGCCCAGGGAGGGTGTTGAATTGCCATCCCTGGATGTGTTTAAAAGTTGTGCAGATCTGGAGCATAGGGTCATTGGCTTAGTGGTGGCCTGGTGGATTTGAGTTACTGGCTGGACTTGATGATCATGAAAGTTTAAGCCTCAGTAGTGATGATATGGCATGTAGATTTGTTTGCTTTCTTTTGTAAACACAGCTCCTCTGTGCTTCAATTCCTTTTCATACGATATTGTTGTAATAGTGCTGATTTGCCTTCTGGTGATACCATGAGGATAAACACCTGAAAATTCATAGTTTGCTCTGTAATCAGTATCATACGGGTAAAAATGTAGAGATTATGCCATCAGTGCTAAACCTGACAGTTTTATTTTCCCCTACTGTCCTGATGAAAATCAAATTCATATTGTCTTCATTTTCTGAATATTTTCTTCAAGTGAAAGTGTGAGCTTAGTGACTTTTGCAGATTGAATTTATGAAGGGAATGAGGGATTCGTGCATTTATTTTCTATTCCATGCTTTTAACGTTTTGGATGATGGATTCTTTTGTCCATGTGAAACCTGAAGTGTTGCATAAACTAGGTTTTACTTTGATAACATAAAATTCACAGTAAGTACAATGTAAGAATGTATATCATATATGAGACATAGAGGGGAACTCTGTTGTACCCATGATATAACATCCAGTAGCTAACAATATAACAAGAGGAAATGGGGTCAAGTTGCACCAGGGGAGGTTCAGATTGGATGTTAGGAAAAACTTCTTCCCATACAGAGTGGGGAGGCCTTGGAACAGGCTGCCCAGGGAGGGGAGTGGAGGCACCGCCCCTGGAAGGGTTCAACAAATAGGCAGACAGGGTGCTTCAAGTGGTCGGGGGTTGTAGGGCGGATGGTTTGACTTGATGATCTTGAAGGTCTTTTGCAACTTTGATGCTTCTGTGATCTAAATACTTTTCAGATGTGACTGAATTTCTTTTTTTATGCTCACCTGTACATAATAAATCGTATTATCAAGTTCACGTAAATGACATTTAATTGAAAGCAGGTTTTCCAGTAAATACACTGAAATGTACATAATAAATATATACCTTTAATATATCAAATAACTCTTAGAACAGAAAAACATTTTATTATTCACTTTTATATTATTCACTACATATGGACTATATTATCTAAGGTGGATAAATATTCTTATTTTGTTATCATAAAATCTACTTTTCCCCAGTTTCTAGGTTTGCATTACTTTACCTGATTATTTTTCATTAGCTCTGGGTTCCCATTGCTACCCTCTGCCCCTCACTGTCCTTGCCAGGCCTGTGTTTCCTTGTGCTGCTTGGCTACCTCGAAAGCATTCTCTCATGGCCATGACTGTGCTCTTCCTGCCTGGCACCATTACGCAGGGGTCATATGTGTGTCATTCTGTACAGAATAACTGCTGCTACCATCCGCAAAAGCAATACGGTTCTACTGAGATAGGCACCAGGTAAATAAATCAGGCAGTAGGAGGCTGGTCATTAAACAAGCTAAACAAAACTCCAGGAGAACCAGTTCAGACAGCACATGACATGTCCTGAGACTTTGCAATGGCAGTGGTGCTGCTAGTGGGACATAGGGCTACGCTGAAGAACACTTAGAATTAGCAAGAATGGCATCAGTTATCATAATTGGACCTAGTTTTCTTTACCTTTCTGTTGAATGTGTCCAAGAGCTGCCATGGGATTTCTTACAGAGTTTCAAGAATTCTCAAACCTGCATTTCTTTTTTCATGACATAAAAGAATAAACTAGTGTCACCTCATCAAGAGGTATCACAGGAAAGACATCGGGATCAAATCAGGAGCAGTTGCCTGACATTTGGTTGTGACTGACACAACTACTGTAGAAACTCATGCTACTTAGTTTTTGGTTTTGTGTAAATTTGAATTTGTGTTTATGTCTACATTTTCCCTTTCACCAAACATTTTAAATATGTGTTGTGTTTGTGAACATAAAGTTGACAGTAATTTGAGATGACAGCCACTGTCAGGGAGTTCCTTCCTAAGAAGGAAAAGGCATTATATTATTAAGTACTGGAAGATATTGAGATACTATGAACCATGGAAGAATATGTAGCCCTGAAGGATGTGACCATGCAAACTAAAGGTTATCAGAAAACATGACAAAGAATAATTAACAATAGACTGTATAATTTCCTTAAGTGGAATGAGGTCAGAACTGTACAAGCAAGCCTGCAGGATGGTTTGGTGATGTACTGAAACACTTTCCAGAAATTATAGATTTCAAAGGCTGGTAACTGCCATGTTTTAAAATCCTAGCAATACCTTACAGTAACACTGAGGCACAGTGTCAGGGGTTTTTTTACAGTCTAAGGGCTATTTTCCATCACGTGTATACAACAGCCACAATATTTCACTTAAAGCAATTGGGTGTGGAAGCTCTTGGAGAGTCATTTTGCATTAAAATCAATGTGGATCTTTTCAGTGATCTGGTAGTGGTTTTTCTGTCTAAGAGAGGTCTCAAAAAATAAAAGTAGTTGTTTGCTAGCAGCACAGGATGCTCTGGATTGCACAACCCTATTAAACATTTATCTTCATTATATAGGTAGTAGCAACCAATTATTTTCCATTCAACCTTCCCTCACAGCTCAGTAATCATTACAAGTTTTGATCTTGTATTTCATGACTGCCCTACCGTCTCTGTACATTTTAAAGTTGAATAATGTTAATTAAAGGTGATCTTTTTTTGGCAAATTAAAGAGAATGACTGTGATATTCTGAAAAGTCTATGTAGCCCTTTACCCTCTGCTAAAATTAGCAGGAAAGATAAAACTTAGAAAATACTGGCATCGGCTATGTGGATTAATTGAAAATGCCTAAGTAAATGGAACAACGGGGAGCAGGCATAGGGTACACTGGCAATTTCTTTAGGAATACATATTAGAGATGCCAGATCTCTTCTGTTAAAAGACACTATTCCAATATGAAACCAATATAGTGGCTGGAACTCTTCTGTAGTCTGGAATTCTGACATTTCAGATGAGGGATTCCTTTGACATGCAGGCAAAAAGACCCCCCTGTCTTCTCCTTTGCTCCTTTGACAGACACATACTGCTCCTGTTAGTAGTGATACACGAGTGAAGATACAAAGGGACATGCTGATCAGAGAAGACAGTTGTAGAATCATCACAGAATCATTAAGGTTGGAAGACACCCTTGAGATCATCCAGTCCAATCATTAGCCAAACCCTACCCTGTCCACTAAACTCTGTTTCTGAGAGCCACATCTCCTTGTTTTTGAAACCCTCCACTCCCTCCCTGGGCAGCCTGTTCCAACCCCTGACCATCCTGTCAGGGAAGACATCTAACCCTCCCCTGGCACAACTTGAGGTTGTTTCCTCTTATCCTATCACTAGTGACTTGGGACAAGAAACCAACCTCCACCTCTCTACACCCTTCTTTCAGGTAGCTGTAAATAGCAATAAGGTCTCCCCTCATCTTCCTTTTCTCCAGGCTAAACAGCCTCAATTCCCTCTGCTGGCTCATGTGCAGCCTCTGTCAATCATCAGCCCCAGGTCTTTTTCTGCTGAGTAGTTCTCCAGCCACTCTTCCCAAAGCCTCTAGCGTTGTATGGTAATGTGTGCCCGGTAACTTGAGGAATGATCACACAGTGTTCCTTTCATGAGACAGACCCTCAGGCCACCAAGTCCATCTCACCACATTTGGTATCTGTAACTTGTGCCGAGCACTCTGGTAGAAATTGTCATGTTGCCCTGATGGAGCTCAGGGCTAAACACTGAGCAGGCTTCTTGGTTTGCAGCTCATCTCACAAGGTTTATACATCCTTAAGCTCATCCTGAAACTATAATATCTCTAAGCATGCTTCTTGTGGTTTTTTCCCTTGGTCTCCCTGCCCTTTGTCTTGTTTCTAGGTTGTAAGCTCTTTACATTATTCTTTAAGCTAAACCCTCAGATTTCCCAGAAGCTTGCACTTTCACAGAACTCCACTCTTATTAGTGCTCTAAGCCTGCAGTTTATCCCTTATGGGGCATGAAACAGGTGAAGTAAACAAACACCGAAGCTTTGTAGGATTACAAATGAAAAAAACGCAAACCAAAACAAAGGAAAAATCAGTCTTTACTTAACTAGCCCAAGAAATGTGCAGGTGTGGATAAAGAGACAGAATCTCTGTATTTAATACCCTGGTTTTTTGTCCTTTTGAGTCCACTCACACAACCAGTTGAAAGTATGTGAACAGTCTAGTATTCCCAGCTCAGCCTAATCTTCCCTCAGTTAGGAAGCACTTTAGTCAGCAGTACAGAGTGGGGTCTCCACTGAGTTGATTCTGCTGAACCCACCAATCTTGCTTTCTTATTTCTTGCAGTGCTGTAGTTCCACACGAACATCGGAACATACTGGTACTTAATATGAGTACTTTGCCTACTAGTGAGGGCAGCATCCAGGCAAAGAGAAAATAGAACCTTCATTTTCCTTAGGCAGAGGATAGCAATGAGCTGTATTTCCTTCTGCTTACGAGATACTGAAGTACCATATTTATAGATAAACGGCATATTCCATTCTTTTCCATATCCATTATTTTTTGAGAAAAGTGAGCAAACATTCTGAGCCAGCTCAGTGCTCTCTCAGATATATAGCACTGCCCAAGAGCACCTCCAAGTTTGCCCATCAGCAGGTTAGATGCCTTTTTCTGGCACGCTTTATTTAGGCCCTTTGGGAACAGGGATGTCCCTACACATGCCCTTCAGGAGCTAATTCCAGGCCATCTGCACCACTTGCTTAAAATGAAGCTTCCATTTCTGTTCAGCCCCCTTTTAGATTTCATTTGGACCACATACAATCACTGTGAGTTAATCTAGTTGCAGTAACCTTGAAGAGTTTCATGTTGTTTCCTATTTGACTTCATTAGTGTTTAATTTCCTCTGATGTCAGTAAGATGGACGGGGAGAAAGTGAGCCAGGGAGTCTTTTGTGTTCTCTGGTTTTGGGTTCCTGTCAGTTTAAGCCCAAACACTACTAGAAAGAGGCACACACATAATTAAAAATTAAGTTTTCAATGAAATGTCTAGATTTATAGCAAACATTCCTTTTGCCTGTTCATATAAAAGAACAGTAACAAGTTAGTTCCTCATTAGTGTAAAAGAGACAAAGGTACAAGTGTTGTTTAAACAAGGTTTTATTTTTCCTATCTCAATGGTTTCAGTTCCACAAAAGATTATTATCATTTGTGAAATAATAGAGAATACATTTTCTGTAAATAATACAAGTAATGCTTATTTCTAATAGACTTATCACATGTATACATGACAGTGCCTTCATCTAAACCACAGAAGAAGTCTTTGAAACCACATGAATTTGAAACAGTTTTGAAATCCCCCATTTGTAAGGGCAAATGTGTAACAAATTATTAAAATAAATAGTTTGATGTATGTTTTACATTTTCTTGTTTCAAGTATTCATAATAAGCCACGCTATAAGCTTGGAGAAATTGAAATAATTGTCTACATGGAGAGAATTGAGCCTAATGATATAATAAATCATTTACACTTTGATGTGGATGATCTAGCTTGTCACAAACGGTGGAAATCAGTGCTTTTTGTTTCTTCCAGCCCACTTTGCCTGCAATAGCAGAGCAATGCAATAGTCTGTGTTTGGTTTGAGGATTATGAAATGTTAAATATTGTTAGGAGAGAGTAATCTGGGCAGGCTGGTGGTCACCTCTGCCAAAGAAACAGATGGACTAATGACCTTTTCAGGGCAATGTTAGATCTATGTGCTTTTGAGTAGCAACGGTGCTGGGAGCACTTTTGCTCTCTGAGCTGTCTTTGTTCAGTTAATCTTCATTTGTGTCACTGAATGGCTTTAACAGCCAATCCCAGCATTATTCGACTTTCTTTTGGTGCTGTTTTGTAGTCTAGAAAAAGCTATAAATCACCCCTTCCCTTATCGTTGCCTTGTCTCTGGCACGTTTGCTACAGCAGGATTTGTCCTATTTCTCTCAGGTGATTGTCTAGTACGATGAATTCTGAACTCTGGCCAGGTACCATACATAAAAGTCTTTGTCCATGCAGGGATGCCCTGCAACCTTTGAGCACACATTTCTATCTCAAAAGAGTTTCATTTGTGCATACAGCACTCATTAGTTGCACGGTAACTACAAGCACAGAGCACTCAGTTTGGTAATGCTAGCAATTTTGTGTTCTATTCAGGTAGAAATCCATGCTAATCCAGAACAATTCACTGAGAAATGTGCAGCAAAAATGTTTAAACAAATTTCATAGTGACGTTACACAGTAGCCTCCACAATTCCTTTTTTTTTTCTATATTTGCAAAGATAGTTTCTTCCTCGTTCATTTCTACATGCATTAAGCTATGATTTTTGTGGAAATTGTTGATACACACCCACAAAAAAGGCAGTTTAGGCCTCTACCAGTAAGTCCAGAAAGTTCATGTGAATAACAGAATCCTGGTTTCTGAGGCTACTCCCAACATGAATGATATAGATGAAGTGCTCCTGTTCAAGAAAAGTGTGTCCAGCAGATCAAGGGAGATGCTTCTCCCTCTCTACTCTGCCCTAGTGAGGCCACATTTGGAGTACTGTGTCCAGTTGTGAGCTCCCCAGTTCAAGAGGACAGAGATCTGATTGAGAGAGTTCAACAGAGGGCCATAGGGATGACTGGGAGACTGGAACACCTGCCTTATGGAGAGACTGAGAGACCTGGGACTTTTCAGCTTGGAGAGGAGAAGACCAGGGGACTTAATCACTGTCTATAAATGCATGAGGGCTGGGTGTCAAGAAGAAAGAGACAATCTCTTTTAATTTCTATATGATAGGAAAAGGGTCAATAGATGTAAGCTGGAGTACAGGAAGTTCCAGCTCAATATGAGAAAACATTTCTTTACTGTTAGGGTTACAGAGCATTGGAACAGGCTGCCCAAGGAAGTTGTGGAGTCTCCTTTGGAGAGAAGAGACACGTCTGGATGCATTTCTGTGTGACCTGCCCTAGGTTTTATGATCCAGCTCGAGCAGGGGGGTTGGACTTGATGACCCTTGGAGATTCCTTACAAACCCTAATGATCTGTTTATCTGCATTTGGAAAAAAAGTAAATACACAAACTTTACAATTTCTTTTTAGATTCTGCTCTGAATAGATAGAAAATAGGAAACCTCAGAAAACATTGATAACTGAAGTTGGAAACATGAATCTTTTACTTAATTACCGAATCTCTTTGGTTGGAAGAGAACTCCAAGAAAGTCCAAACTTTGACTCAGCACTTCCAGTTTACCACTAAATCCTGTATCTCAACACCACATCTAGATGTCTTTTAAACACCTCCAGGCATGGTGACCTGCTGCCTACCCATTCAGCCTGTTCCAATGTCTGATAACCCTTTCAGTGAGGAAATATCCCAATATCCAACTTAAACCTCCCCTGGCACAACTAGAAACCATTTCTTACTGTCCTTTCTCTTGTTACTTGGGAGAACAGATTGAGCCTTTTCTCAGCACAGCCTCATTTTAAGTAGTTTTAGAGAGCAACAAGTCTTCCCTCAGACTCCAGACAGCAGTTTTGGAAGCAACACCCCCCATCCTTGTAGAATTGCATGGAGTTGTTATGACCCAAATGCAGGACCTGACACTTGGTCTTGGTGAAGCTGATACAGCTGGTGTTAGCCTACTGGTGCAGCCTGTCTGGATCCTTCTTCAGATCCTCCCTGCCTTCAGGCAGATCAACACACCCACCTAATGTAGTGTGGAATCTGTTCGCAGGACTCAGGAACAGGCTGAGTTGATAACAGGTTGATAGAGTAGACCCTGAAGAAAGCTCAAGCTATCCAACCTCACTTATGAAATAGAGAGATTTGAATTTGAAATGGAGAATTTTTCAGAGTATCAGTGCTTATTAAGATTTTGGTGTTTCTTACATATTGGAGAGCAGTTCACTCTGTTTGTGTACCCAGATGTAATAATAAATTCCAGAGATTTTAATGTGGTGCCTTAAAAGTAAGATTTTGCTTTCAGACAGATTTTGAAACACATTTGAAGTTATGTGAACTACACTCATAGATAACTTTAGGTTTGAAGGGACTTCTGCAGATTATATATCGTTGAATCCCTTGTTTAGGGTAAAAGTAACTCAATTAGTATCCAGCAAACAGCTAGGCCCACAATGGGAGCTAGTGTGTATGCTGTTGGTGAGTTTTGCTATTCCTGTCAGTCACTGTTCTGGTCCATTATTTGTAGGTATCCTTTAACATGTTTTATGCAACAGCATTCTAATTAGGAGGAAAATTATCTGAAACACACTGACAGTGTGCAGATCGACCCAAATATTTAATCTGAAGGATAGATAAGAATTAAGTCTTGAGAAATTAAAACTAACAGAACTATGCTTATGTCAGCCTCAATCTGTAGCTTTTCGAAGCTGTTTGGGATTTAGCAAGTCGGGTTCAATGTTAGGAAAAAGTTGTAATAAAAAAAAATTCAATTTCTTACAGTATTTTACATCAGTAACCTACACCAAGTGAGACCATGCTCAGGTACCTTCCCTTTTGCTCGTGATATGTCACAGCTGCTCCATGCTGTTGGTAGCTTCTGGCATTGAAAGACAAGATAAAGGATCACTATTGAGTAGTGTTCTGGAAAGAGGACAGAGAAAAGCCAGCCAGACAAGAATATTCCAAGTTAAAGCTTGTAGGGGAAAGATAAGGCAGTATAAAAAGAAAAATAGATTAATGCTAGCCAAAGGGGTTAAGATAACAAGGATTTTCTAGGGGGAGAATCTGGAAACACTGAAGGGGATGATATTAATCTTATTTAAAATAGCTGAGTTAAAAAGCTTCTTTTTAGGAACAAGAAATCAAGGGCAATTCTAGAACAATTAAGAAGTGAGAAGAACTTGACAAATCAGAAATAATCTCTGGGAAATCAGATTGTGCAGTAATTCAACAGCACAGGGAATATGTGTTTTACCCCATTGATCTAACACAGAGTTGTATAGTTAATTTTTCTTAAATTTGACAAGTTAGTTAAAGTCAGTCATTTCTAGACTGGTAAAGTTATGAAAGGAGGCTGAAAGGCTATCACTCTGCAGAAATAGCAAAATGTGAAGCATTATAGAATCATAGAACAGTTTTCGCTGGAAGAGACCTTGAAGATCTTTGAGTCCAACCTTTCCCTAGCCCTATCATCACCACAAACCCTGTCCCCCATTGCAACATCTACCTTCTACTCAACCCCCAACCTGGGTAGGTGTGCCCTCAATTGTCATAATATGCTATCTTATTCATCTTATTTTAATTCTGTATTCTGGAATGGACTGCCCAGGGCAGTGGTGGAGTCCCCATCCCTGGAGATGTTTAAGGACAGACTGGCTGTGGCCCTTAGTACCGTTGTCCAGCTGATGTGGTGATGTTAGGTCATGGGCTGGGCTGGATGAGCTCAAAGGGCTTTTCCAGCGTCAGTTGTAACAGTAACAATAATAATTTGACTTATGTATTCAGTAGTTATTTAACAGAGGAAATAATCTGCTTGAAACTTGCAGTTCAACAGTAAATGAGGAGAAAATGCAGATACTAGCAAATATACTACTGGATATACAGTTACAAGTCTCTAATTTTTATATTAAAAGATCAGGGTACATCACAGACTTGGGAGAAGAGCAGCTATGGTGAAGGGAAAGGCTTAGGACAGAAGCTGAAAAGCAATGAAAATTATCCAGCTAACAGCATAGTTAGGAGTAGACCCCCAGATATTTGAAGGGTATTAAAACACTATTTCAAGTAGAGGAGATTTCTTTATGAAAACTTCTAGACAGTGTCATCAAAATAATTAATTGAAGAAAAAAACCAGAACATCTAGGCTGACTATCAGAACTAACTGCAATGTTTAGATGCAGTAAATTTTTCAAAGTTGTGAGCATGAGCAGCATCACTGGATATAAATAAGGTTTAACAGCTTGTGGGCTAGCAAACTGGACCAACCATCACTGTTGTCCCATGGTCAGCCTTTCTGTTAATTGAGTGTTCTGAGTATTGAAATGTCATTTATTTCAAAGTTATAAACAAAACCCAAAAAAGCTTAAGAATTATATACTGAAGTGCTTGCAGCAATACTGAAATGGAACCTAACTGGTACATAGCACTTTTCCTGAATCCTATCCTAAATACCTTCAGAAAACCTTTTGGACCTGAAACACAAGCCTAGTGTTTCCAGGCTTGACTGCTTTCTCATTTGAAAAGCAGATCTACTTCTCTCTGGAGGGGCTCTTAAGGGTCACAGGATATACAGAAATCCACTTTTCTTTTGCAGGAGTTTCTTGTCTACTGTTAAGGTAAAGGCAGCATTTGAGTCAGCCTCCAGCATTTTTTGTTGTTGTCTTCCCAATTTCTCATTGCAGGATTGATTCCTTCAAGACTAGAGAAGAATATACTCTGGGGAAAGTCTGCAATGATTTCCTATGTCACCCCTAGATTGTCTTAGGGCTAAATACACCAAGCATGTCACACCAAAGCAAAGAATTAATTCACAGAGTCCTAGATCTTGATAAAAAGGATTAGACAGCTATAGGAATAAAAGAGAACATCCCCAGTTACACAAGACGAGAGTTTAATTCTTTTCTTATGGCACAAAATGATGACTTTTTAGGTGCTTGGGAAAAGCCTGTCTACTTTGGATTTCTTCTACTATCATAAGGTTTATTTTATCTTCGTTTAAAATGTGTTTAGAAGGTATCCTCTTATACATTCGAAAACACAGTTCTCAAGAAAACATTCAATTCTGGCATACATCAGCTGAGTTGAACTGAAGTTTGGAGCCACACAACATATTTTAAATCCTAATAAAGACCCTTCTAGCATGGGGATACTAAATTAGCAATATCCTTGTTAGATCTGGTAGCATATTTTCTCTGCTCCCTTGAACAGATTTATGGTGAGGCTGTACTCAAAGGAAGAAAGAAATCTTTATTAGAAAAGACATTGCAATAGATTAAGGTCATGTATTTGTTCACAGAAATCTGTCTTTAAAAAGTATACGTAATTTTTTCCCCAAAGGGAATATGAAATACCATTTATAAGGACACAATGGCCTCTGAAATGAAAGGGACACAAAAGATGGAAGAACGACTCCTGGAAATAATCCGCTTTGATACTGTATGCACACAGAGAGCTGCTTGCTATAGAAAACGTTAACTTTTCTGTTAGTTTTGCCATACATCATTCAAAGAGTGTTCATATTTTTCAGCTCTTCTCATAAACAAGAAATAAATAAACAGTACTGCTTTTCTTTCCAAAACAGCTGGAGTCTTTTGCGCAGTAGTTTGCTGGGGAGACATAAAAATACACTTTGTGCCTGAAGGAATGTGTTAGAGTTTGCAAAATGTCAAGGAAATTTATTTTAATTTTTTTTTTTTCAGAGTGCTGTGTTCTGCACAGAAGAACCATATAGAAATCCCCTAATTTAAGGGAAAATAGATCTTTCTGAAGTCTGCTACAGATACCTGCCAGATCTCATCCTTCTAGCAGATTTCATTGCAAAACTGTTTCTAAAGAGACTTACACTTTAGACTGAGTAACTCTTTTACATACATTGCATATTAGAGCTGCAGAGATGCATTGAAGCAGTGTTCTGGACATAACTTTGGTTTGTACAAGTCAAGTTACTTAGCACTGTTTGCTCCTTATTCTTCTATAGCTGAAAAGAACAAGAAAAGAACAACAAAACAAATGAAATCCATGAATGTTAATGCAGAACATAGCTCGATGGAAAGAATGAAAGAAAAATCCCACATGGTCTTTGAGATAAAGTAATAAATCTGTTCTATCTGGACCTGTACATCATTCAATAACAGGTTCTTTTTTTTCCCCTGTGTATCTTGGTGATGGTTCATAACAATTGTTGTGTTCTCAGATATATTCTGTGCTGGGCTCTTGAGGTAAAAGTATGAATTAGATTTCTTCAGTGATTTGTCTACAGTAAAAATCTGCCTTTCACTTCAGATTCCATCAGATCCACAAAACCAGTAGAATAGCACACTTCTGTACCTTAATATGATGAAGACTTTGTCAGGTATTATCCTGTACAAAGAAAACTCTATTGCAACAAAAACCATCAGTAAATTTATTAATTTTTAATAGCAGTCTCAGCCTCTAGAATGCAAACTATAAAAGCTCAAATTTCAATCTCTGCTACCTTTCCTGCTACTCAGTCCAAGAGAAGCAGTCTATGAAAGAGCGAAAATGTGACCATTAGAGTTTCTACAACAGTATGGATTGATTTTTTAGCCTTTTTATTGAAGAGCATATATTAAAAACACAGTAAGTAAACAAATTTAATCATGGGAAAAGTGTACAGTCAGTAAGCTTACATAATATTAAGTCTGCTGGCATATTTTATTTCTGCAAAGAGTTTTAATCAAATCTATTGCTGAACAAGCATCTTATACTGTCATTTGATTGATTCATGCACTGTGGTAAAAATCACACCATGTTATGAATCTCATTTTTTATTCTAAAAGGTTTTGCAACCTCCACAAGTATCATATAATCCTTTTTTTAATAGATCAGAATTTGATTGTAAACTGCTTATTCTTTTTCTTCCAAGGGAAGACAGTGATATTGGGATTCACTACCCTAAAATAACAATAAAATGATTTAACTACTTACACATATTTATTATCATAACTCAGGGAGTGCTCTTTTAAGAGCGCATTAATTTGTAAGTTCAGCCCATGCTTGTCAAATAAAGCTTGTTGATCCAGTCAGGATTTTATTGAATGTATTCTTCTGTAAATATTGTAGGGTGGTTTTTATTATCTTTTAATCTTTGATCCAAGCCATTTGCCCATTACTGATTGCTTACATAACTAAGAGACTTTCTTCCGTTCCTTACTTGAAAGGATTTAAAAACTGTTCAGAAAGTTAAATCAAGTCAGTTCAATCAAATCCTTTGAAACCCAAACCTGAGAATGTATGAATCACAGAATCACAGAATGGCCTTAAAGGTCATCTAGTTCCAACCCCCCTGCCATGGACAAGGACACCTTCACTAGATCAAGTTACACAGGGTCCCATCCAACCTGGCCTTGAACACCTTCAGGGATGGGGTAGCCACAACTTCCTTGGGCAACCTGTTCCAGCATCTCACCCCTCTCACAGGAAAGAATTTTTTCTTAATATCCAACCTCAGTCTCCAGCCTTCAAGTCGGTAACACTTTTCCCTTGTTCTCTCGCTATGCACCTNCCCCAGGTGGAGTCTCCGAAGTTCAGAGTATAGGGGAGAATCACCTCAACCAACTGTGACTGCTTCTTTTGCTGCAGCCCAGCATATTGGCTTTCTGGGCTGCAAGTGCGCACTGGCAGCTCCTGTTAAACTTCTGGTACACCGGCACCCCCAGGTTCTTCTCCTCAGAGCTGTCCTCAATCCTTTCTCCTCCTGATCTGCATTTGTGCATGGGATTGCCTCGACCCAGGTGTAGAACCTTGCACTTGCCCCTGCTGAGTTTCATGCAGTTTGCACGAGCCCACTTCTTGAGCCTGGCAAGGACCTTGTAAAAAAATATGTTTTACATGAAGGAAAAAATACCTATTAAAAGTAGTCTGCATTTTAATAATGTAGGCTGAACTTTACACAAAGAGCAACATTGTAATCGATTGTATAATTCATTTTTTCATGTATGGGTATCTGTTTGTCAGGTATCCCCATTAATAACGAATAATTACTATATGATTGAAGAGTAGTTACACTGGAATTCATGCAGTTTTTAAGCTTTTGAAGTTAATTCCTATTTTTAATGAAACAAATTATAATATAGGGACTGTCAGTCTATCGGATGTGTGCTGACCCTGTGCACTGTAGTTTTATTGTAGGTAGTTTGCTTGTTTGTGGAAAAACCCTACAGTTGTGTTGAAATGCAGAACAAATACCATATGACTGGTGCGAGGAGGATCTGAACTCCTTACACTCTGAGCTCTCTGGATATGAGTCAGCTTTGATCCAGAACTGAAGTAACCACATTGCTAAATGTATGTGCCTTTCTGTAAAGCCTCTTTGCTGGAACAGGGCACTTTTCTAATATGACTAAATTGCTTCTGGCCCTAAAGAGGCCCACGACTGGATATATTGGGTGTGAATGGCATTCTGTTTGCATCCTTCTGTACAAACAATACCTTAGTAAACCAACTACATACATCAAGTAGCAAACTGGGAACAGAGCAAATAATTTCCAGAGCTGCTTAATCTGTCTGTAATGAGCACAGAACAGTTAATTCTTAGGAACAAAAGTGAAGCTTTAAAAATCAGTGTGAAGGTTTTTCCTTCCCCACTCGCAACATTTTTCTTCTGTTTGTCACTAAATCAGGTTGCACAGTCAGAGTATGCCTGAACAGGATTTTTTGCTCTACTGATATTCCTGGTCATGTTTGTGATGAGGTTTTGAGTGTCTTGTTTATCAAAGTAAGTTGTTTGAATTATTTACACATAGGGGATGCTGCATTAGAGAAGTGAAAGGAGAAAATACTGGCGTTTTTAAATGCTCCTGCTTGTGATACCAAATACAAAGCAGCTTCTCTAGCTGACGGTCCTGATCACCATTGTACCTCTTTAGCAGGGATAGTTAAAAATACTGACAGTTGAAGTTGAGAATCAGAATTAATAACTTACAGAAATATATAAAATCATCTGAAGGTACTTATGAATTTGTTTTGTCCTTACTGTCTGCAAAGACAGAAAAACGTGCTGCATCTGTTGTGTCTGATTTTATCTTATCACAGTATGCCTGCATACGCAGCATTTAAACTCTCAGGGCTTAGTGCTCATGCAATTTACCACCGATGTAAGTTATTTTATGTGTAGTTGTCCACTCTTGGCTTATTGCCATTGACTAGCTAGAGGTTATTGCAGAAAAAAGGGGTGAGTGATCAGACACGTGGGTTTTTTTGGCAGTTAAGATGTCAAGATGGTACTGTACTGCTAGTGGACAGTTATAGATAGATGGCAACACCAACCTCTTTGACAGCTATGGGTAGATCCACAAGAAGTTGGCAAGCTTTATCTTTTTGCTACTCAAATGAATGTTTTGATGGGGTTGTTGAGGACGAAACAGTTGCAGAGAAATGCTAATATATATTATTTTACCAGCTTATAGCATCCCAGGTTTATGAATACAGCTTACAAAAAGCCCTCAAACCAGTTTTGCTTTAGAGAAACTGGTGTGAAGCAAGAAGCATGATCTTACTAAATAGTACTAATTAAAAACCACTGTCAGAAAGGGAAGATTATGTCACTACAGCAATACTTCCCAGATTATGGAAGTATGTGTCCTGTAATCTTGTCTAATTGCAATCTTTATCTAAGCCGTTATCTCCCTGCTTGCAGGATTTCGGTTCCCCAAGTTGATGGATTCAAGGACTAGGTTTGATATCACCCTACTCAATAGCTTTACCTCAGACTGTTTGGGGAAACTGTGAAGTAGAGAAAGTCTTTAGAAACATAATGTAAAATTACAGTAGAAGGCAGGATGATTTTTGGTGGGGTTTCTTAGAAACATCCTGGCAACATTTCGCAGAATCATTGAACCATTAAGGTTGGAAGAGACCTCCAAGATCATCAAGTCCAACCATCAACCCAACCCCACCCTGCCAACTAAACCATGTTTTCAAGAACCAGATCTACATGGTTTTTGAACCCTTCCAGGGACATCAGCTCTATCCCCTCCTTAGGCAGTCTGTTCAAATCCCTGACCACTGTGTCAGGGAAGACATTTTTACTCATGTCCAATCTAACCCCCCCCCGGCACAACTTGAGGCCATTTCCTCTCTTCCTATTGCTATAAAGAAAATACTTTATACTTCCAACTGTACATATCCTACTTGCCAATTTCCTTTTTCCTCTGGCTTGTCTATGTTTTTTGGATAGCACAACCAATTCTTAAAGGACTGATATTTTCTCTTTTCTTCATGAAGATCTAATTATAACAGATTAATTTTTCTACAGCAGTCATAGTGATGTTTGAAGACTATTGCATTGAATTCGTAAAAAAGGAGGACTGAAAACATTCTTCTTTCAGTAACAGAAATCTTTTCAACCTACTTGAGGAAAGTAATACTATAGTCTAACTGATATAATTTACTACCATGGAAAGCATGATGGATTATTATTTTCCTAAAATAAAGACATCTCAGAAAGAAAATCTTCATATATGGAAAAATTGATGTAAAAAAACAAAGAAAAGGAATGAAGTAGCTCAAAAACAGAGTTGGTGGTTTGAATTCTATTCTCAGGGGGTCTATTTCTTCCTGAAAAAACTGTCCAAAATTGGATGAGAGCGAGATCATGGGACAAGATGGCAAACTGGTAAAATGCTGGCTCTGTTGTGCAGGATAATCCAGACAGCTGAGTGGTTGCTTAAGGATCTGCATGACAACTGGGGACAGCTTAATGGATGTTGATGTTACTGCTTCCAGCTCTTTTCACCACCTGCACTGCACAGATACTGGACTGCCTGTCAGGCAGTTGATGAGCTGTCACAACTTCCATCATGACATTTTACACTGAAGCTCTGCTGGAAACCACTGGGGTTCAGAATGTGCCTGCTGAACAGCTTGGGGATCCTAAGAAAGTGCAGGCTGAAACCTCTCCACTCGCTGTACATTTAACTGCTCCTGATTGTCACTCAGTCCAATCAGAAAGAAAACAGGATGAGTAGGTATTTCTGCATTGTTTGGTTATTGGAGCAAGAAAGAAAACAGGGAAGACATTCATACAAGCTATTTTACCTCTTAAGAAGCTTTTAACTCATTCAGAGTAGAAGTAAGAAATTAAAACCAATGCCAGATTTCAATGCACTCTAGAAACATCATTGATAAATCTATAAATCATGTGAAAGAAACAAAATGACTGAAGATTTTAGGGTACTGTGAAATACTTTATCTACCACACTTAATACTTAAAAATTGCCGGGTACTCAGAATAAAATGTCTGTGCAGGGAGGTTTCAGAGCAGTTCACAAGAGTCACGAGCAAAATTGCACTGTCAGTACATTTTTCTCGAAAACCCTTTCAAAAGAGAAAGGGATTGTACAGAAACGAAGCAGAACTAATGGAAGGTTTGAGGAGGGGTAAGATGTGACCTAATTTGGCGAGGCACAGTCATATAAAGGAAATGTTCAGTAACTAAAAGTGCTGTTTTAACTATTCAGTCTGTTCTAAGATTAACTTAGGTGGTGTCAGTAATTTCCATTCATCAAAGCAAACAAGTCAGCCTCACATGGGCTGAACTTTAAGGTAAGCCTGATTCTCTAGCTGCTCTAAAAATAAGCAGGTTTTTCTATTTCATAAAAAACCAGAAGATAGCAGTGCCATATTGGATGATGGACTGGGGTTGGATGGGAGTTGATACTCACTGACTTTTGAATAGTAGCCTCTTCACAGAATAAAATGCAGTTGTGTTAAAGATTTTAACCTTCTTTTATACCATTGTTTTCTTCCCTTTATCAGCTTTAGACTACCCGTAGGCAATGGCAGGATAATTTTTAATCCTCTCTTTTCCTCTTGTGGAAAAGCAGTGCAGCAGTTAATAATGCCACGGCCTTAATTAGAAAGCTGTGATTAATTGGGGGACTTTTCATCCCTATTAGCAGCAGAGACAGAGCAGCTGAAGGAGGTGTTTTAATATTACTGTTTCGGTAAAGGTAACTGCTGAGTTGCAGAGAGGATTCTGAAATTTTTGTACACGAGCAAATGGATGCACAAAAAAGGCTTGAACGCATGCCAGTAGTCTTGGTGGCTTTTGTGATATTCCTGGCAGATTGTGCTTATATGTAGCTGCTGGCTTTGCAAGAGAAAACAGGAACAGGCCATAGTTAAGTGATTTATATACTTTTATATTTTATCACAAACCCAGCAGGTTCTATTGAAGTAAATAGTCAGGAAGAGGATGAGAGGGGAAAAACCCTCCAAACCAACCAGAAACCATTATTTAGCATCATGAGCTTACTGACTGCATTTCTTTTAATTTTGAATACCAGTTCCTTATAAGAGACACTATTTACAAACATAATTACTACTTGTAAATCAGATAAATCCTAGCTAAAGTGCTTTTATAACTAAGGCCCAAAATCCTAAGGGGAGGACGATGGTCCCAATACCTTTGATGGCATCGCACACTTTCCTGTGTCTCCCCAAGTAGGCTGATTCACCATCTCCCTGATATCCCTCTGAATTCTGTTTTCCAAGTGGGTGCAATGTTTTATTTGGTAATGAGATTGAGTCTACTTGTAGAAAACTAAGAAAATCAATTTGTGTTAGAAGTGATCTACAAGGTAATTACGGTGCCCTGGAGCGAATCAGGATGTATAGTAACCTTATTCTCTGAATGCATTGTGCATCTCTACAGTTTATTTTTTTAAATAGCATTCTTAGTATGGTGAAATTAATATTAGCTGCTCAAGGTTCTAATCCTAACCATGTTATCTTTAGCATAAGTTTCCTTTTAAAACAGATAAATTTTTGGTGTTTTCCTAAAGAGCTGAGGGGAAAGGAATCTCTCTCTAAGAGGAAAAGAAAGATAGTTCTATTAAAGTATCCAGTGGATCCATTTAAATGTAATTACTGGCATTCATGGCATCACTGGAGTTAGCTCGGCTGCCTGGACACTGTAGAATAAAATCACAGAATCATAGAGTC